>JABMCL010001525.1:5000-12500 GCA_018857735.1 Alviniconcha marisindica | reverse complement strand
CCCCCCAACACACACCACACCACACACACACACACACACACACACACACACACACCAAAAAACCACACACACACACACACACCACACACAAAAAAAAAGCAACCCAGGGAAAATGTGTAAGAAAACTTCAAACCCCCAAAGAAAAAAAATAAAGCCAATACGGGATGTGTAAAGAGAAACTCCCGGCAAAAAAAATGAAGCCAGCATGGGATGTGCAAAAGAAACTCCCCCCAGAAAAAAATAAGCCAGCCCCGGGTTGTGTTGAGAGAAACTCCCGGGGATAAAAAAGGAAGCCAGCAGGGGATGTGTAAGAAAAAGCCCCCCGCATAAAAATAAAAGAAAGAAAGGGATATAGAGAAATGTCAAACGAGTTAATTTTTTGAATAGATGTGTCAGCCCCCGGTTCTCTCTCTCTGTTTCTATGTCTGTGTCTCGCGATGTGTTTGTTTTTTTTTGTTTGTTTTGTAGGGCTTTTTTCTTTTTTTTTTAAGGGCCCTTGTCTTTGATCCCAAATTTTTAGCTTTAGTTTTTTTGGGTCTTTTTTTTCACTTTGAGGGTTCCTTTCACTTTGAGCGCTTTTGTGGGGGCTTGTTCTTAAAGGCCTCTCTCCACTTGCTCCCCCTTTACTGTCTTTCCCCCCTTTTTCACTTTTTTTGTGGCTTTTTCCTTCTTGTTGCTTCTTTTTTCTGTTCTCTTCTCTCTAGGGCGTCGTAGGGCTCCTTCTCTCTTCTGTGGTTTTTAAACGGGTTCTGTTCTCACCATTTGCCGAGTTTGGGAAATCCATTCATTTGTTTAGCCTTTTCAGCAAAGGGCTTGTTCTTTCCCTTCCTGTTTTTAGCGATTTGTTCTTACCAATTTCCCGGGGTTTTTTTTTTTTTTTAAAAAATATATATACTGTTTTGTTTTCCTCGGGCCCCTTCCCCTTCTTTAAAGTGTTTCCCTGTTGATTTCAGCTTTTCCCTAAGGGCCCCTTTTTTTAAAAAAAATTCTTCCCTGGGGGATTTTTAATGTGTCGATCTTCTACCGCCCCCTTTTTCTTCTTTCTGGTTCTTTTCTTTAGTTTTACCCCCCTCCGTATATAGGGCTCCCTTTGTTTTCTGAGAATGCATGCAAAAAAATTTCCCTGTGAAAAAGGTGAACACGTGACAGCGCCCTCTAAACGGGATAATTTCACCCGGCCCGAAACAGGCTAAAAGATCCCTCAGGGCTCTCCACCTAATGTTTCGTCGGTGGAAAGTAAAAGGGTTCCCTAAAAGGGGAGGGGTCCGCGGTGGAAATTCCCCGTAAGAAAAACAACCTGCCTTTAAACAAAGACGTTTGACATTTTGACGGGTTCTCTTTAGTGTCTGCTTGTTTTGGGGTTTATTTTTGCTTTAGGTCTTCTTTCTTACCCAGGTCTTATTTGGTTCGCTTTTTAGCTTTCCCCATACAGCTCGGTTTTTTTTCCCCCTTTAAAACATTTCCCCTTTTTAGGGCTTTTTTTTAAAGGTCTTTGTCTATCCAGCTATTCTTCTTAATGGTTTTGCGCTTTTTAGTACTTAGTGTGACTGCCTTCTTTTAAATGGGGAACCTTTTTTTAGGGACTTTTGCTGAGGTCTTCTAGCTAAGTGACTGTTTTCCCTTTTTAAAGCATTTTGTTAAGGTCTCCTTTTTCCCTTTTTCCCCTTTATGCCCCCGTGGGGAGCCGGCTTCTCGTCCCCGGGGGTGTTTAAACAAAGGGCCTGTCCCCCCCTTTCACTCATTTCTAGTGTCTAGTTTCGTCTACCGGCCCTTTCATCTATTTTTCTTTCCCAAAAAATTCCCCCCCGATGCCTTTTTTTCACCCTCCCTTCTTGCAGCGTCCCCCCAAAGCCATTCTCCTGTATTTGTCTCCCCATCACGGGTTTTTTTTCTTTATATAGTATTTCTCTCACTCTCTCCGAGCTTTTTCCATAAAACCCGTACGGGTTGACTGGACAAAAAACACCAAGTTACCCCCTTTTTTTTTTCCGGGGCCCCATTTTTTTTCCCTTGTTTGTGCGCCTTTCGTCTGTTCTTTTTGGGGCGTTGTGGGAAACCTTTCCCCACTTGGGTTAACCCCTTTTTCCGCGGTCCCGCCTGTTTTTGGCCTTGGTGTCTTTGGGGGTTCCCTTCTTGGGCAATTTCCCGGGGCCTTTTTTGATATTTTTTTCCTTCTTTTTTTCGGTTTTTTTTTGTTTTTTTTTCCCCTTTAAAAAAAGCCCCTTTTTTCCTTTTTTAATTTTTTGGAATTTTTTTTTAAAATTTCCCCAGTTTTTATTTCCAAAGGGGTTTTAATTTTTCTTTAATTTTTGTTGGGGGGTTTTTTTATGGGGTCTTCCTTTTTACCCCCCGCTTTTTTTTTTTTTTTTTTTTTTGGGTTTGTTCTTTCTAGAAACTCCGAAATAAAAGGGCTGCCTTGTTTTCGAGAAGGGAACCCCCTATTAATTCCTGCGAAAGGGGTGACGGCCGTGACAGCGCCCCCTGATGGCGGATGATTTAACCCATAATGGTAAACAGGTCGTAAACAGGCCCCAAGATCCCCCAGGGTCTCCCACACTAATTTTTCATGGGTTTGAAGTGAAGTTCCCTAAGGGGAGGGGGTCCGCGGTGTTTCACCGTTAAGAAAAACAGACCTTTACAAAAAACGTGACATTTTGACTGTCTCTTCAGTTCTTTTTTTTTCCCCTCCTTTTTTTTAAAAAATTTTTCTTTTCCTTGGGGAATTTTTTGTTTTAGTTCTTCTTTCACCCAGTTTTTAGTGGTTCGTTTTTTTAATGGCATTCACCACAGCTCCGTTCTTTTCGAAACACTTCTTTTTAGGGCATTTTTGGTTAGGGTCTTTGTCTACCCACCTATTTTTTTAGTGGTTTTGCTTTTTTTTACTGTTTAAGTATGACTGCTTTCTCTTATGTGGGGCCTCCTTTTCTTTTCTGAGTGGCCCCCGGTTTCAGGTTTTTAAACCTGGGGCCCAATTTCCCCCCAGCTCCTTTCTTAAAGGAGTTTAAATTGTCTTCTGACCCATTTTGAAAGGGGTTCGGACCCGTTCACTTTTTAAAGCTTTTTTCAGTAAGGGGCTTTTTTTTTTGGGCCTTCCCCTATTCAGTGTCTCCTTTAAAATTAAAACCAATTTTCAGGGTTTAAATAATTAGTTCTTTTTTGGGGGGTTGTTTTTTGATTCCTTTGTCTCTTTAGTGATTGTGTTGATTTCAGCTTTTCCCGAGGGCCAAATTTTTTCTTATTTTTCTCAGGGGATTTTTCATGCGTTTTCAAACCGTGCTTTTCTTCTTTTTTTTTTAGGGGCTTTTTTTGGTTCCATTTCCCTTTAAAAGGCAGGGCTTTTTTTAGGGGTCTTTTTCCCCCTTTTCCTTGGCTCTTTTCTTTCTGACTGTTTTTGGGGTTTTTGGCCGAAATGTTTTTAACCGGGTAACGGGGGATTAAATTTTTCCCCCTTTTAAACAGGCTCCAAGACCCCCCTAGGGCCCTCTCCACACTAGGGGTTCCCGTCGGTGGAGTGAAGTTCCCTCAAGGGGAGGGGTCCGCGGTGATTCACCGTGGGAAAAACAGACCTCCCTTTACAAAGACATGACTTTTTGACTTTTCCCCCCTTTAGTGGCCCTTTTTTTGGGGGGGAATTTGTTTTAGGTCTTCTTCCACCCCGTTCTTAGTGGCCCTGTTCTTTGGACTCCAGGAAACCGGTTCTCCCTTAAAAACCATTTTTTTAAGGGTTTTTCCTTAGGTCTTTGTCTCCCCACCCCTATTCTTCTTAAAAGGGGTTTTTGCCCCTTTTTAAAGTACTTAGTTATAAACTACTTTCTGTTATGAGCATTTTTTTTTTGGGGAAATTTGCTGAGGTCTTCTTTCCCCCCGGGCCCTGTTCCGCTCTTAGTGACTTGTTGTTGTTTTACCATTTTTCTGGGGCCCCTCCTTCGCGTTAGAGTGTTTCTTTTTTTCCCTTTTGGGCCATTTTTTACTCATTTCTTGTACGGGTTTTGTTTTTTTAGTTTAAAAGGGTGTTGGGGGGCCCCCACCCTTTCTCTCTTACTGAAGGGGCAACTTTTTGATGTCATTCCTAAGGCCATCTTCCACCCAGCTTTTTTCAGTGGGTTGTTTTTTGGGTAGTTTGCAGAGCTCGGACCCATTCCCCTTCTTAGCTTTTTCAACCCCTGGGCCCCTTTTTTGGTTCCAACCCTTTTTCAATCTTCCGTTTCATTCCTGTGCCGACTTTTCACTCAGTTCTTGTTTGGTTTTGTTCTGCTCTGTTCAGGTTGTTCTAGGGTTTGTTCTCTGGTTTGAGTGTAACTTTTTCACACTTATCTCCTGGGCCAGCTTCCACCCAGCTCTTTTCTTAAGGGATTATTTTCAAAGTAAAGAAGCTCCTCACATAGCAAAAAGCCAGCACGGGATGTGTAAGACATAAAGAAGAAGTCAGCTCGGGATGTGTAAGAGAAACTCCCCGCATAAAAAGAAGCCAGCATGGGTTGTGTAAGAGAAACTCCCCACATAAAAATGAAGGCAACTCTCCACATAAAAATGAAGGCAGCTTATGATGAGTAAGAGAAACTCCCCGCATAAAATGAAGGCAGCACGGGATGTGGACTTTTCGAACACCACCTAAAGTGCCAGAATAATCATCAACATGATTGTGGGAATCCAAAAAAAGAAGAAGGATGAAGGCAGCAAGACAAATTCCCTACATAAAAATAAAACCAGCACGGGATGTGTAAGAGAAACTCCTCTGATAAAAATGAAGCCAGCATGAGATGTGTAAGAGAAAATACCCTGATAAAATTAAAGTCAGCATGGGATGTGTAAGAGAAATTCCCCAGATAAAAATGAAGCCAGCACGGGATGTGTAAGAAAAACTCCCCTGAAAAAGAAAAAAAGAAAAAGAAACCAGCACTGGATGTGTAAGAGAAACACCCCAGATTAAAAAAACTAATTGTAATGATGTGTAAGAGAAACTCCGCAATAATTATTTTAAAAAAATCAGCGCGGGATGTGCAAGAGAAACTCCCCAGATGAAAAAAAATGAAGCCAGCACGCGATGTGTAAGAGAAACTCCTTCCATAAAAATTAAGACAGCACGGGATGTGTAAGAGAAACTCCACGCATAAAAATGAAGGCAGCACGGGATGTGTAAGAGAAACTCCCCACATAAAAACGAAGTCAGCATGGGATGTGTAAGAGAAACTTCCCACATAAAAATTAAGTTAGCACGGGATGTTTAAGAGAAACTCCCCAGATAAAAATTAAGCCAGCATGGGATGTGTAAGAGAAACTCCCCGCATAAAAATGAAGCCAGCATGGGAAGAAGAAACTCCCGAGATAAAAATGAAGCCAACACGGGATGTGTAAGAGAAACTCACCCGATAAAAAAAGAAACGGGAACGGGATATATAAGAGAAACTCATTCATAAGAGAAACTCCCCATATAAAAACGAAGCCAGCATCGGATATGTAAGAGAAACTCCCCGCATAGAAATGAAGACAGCACGGGATGTGTAAGAGAAGCTACCCCGATAAAAATGAAACCAGCATGGGATCTCTAAGAGAAGGTCCGCTGATCAAATTAAAGCCAGCACGGGATGTGTAAGAGAAACTCCCCAGATAAAAATGAAGCCAGCACGGGATGTGTAAGAGATACTCCCCAGACAAAAATGAGGCCAGCTTGGGATGTGTAAGAGAAACTCTTCGAATAAAAAGGAAGCCAGCACGGGATGTGTAAGAGAATCTCCCCCAATAATGAAAATAAACCAGCACAGGATGTGTAAGAGAAACTTACCAGATGCAAAAAATAAATAAACTAAAAACAAAACAAAAAATAAATAAATAAACGAACCCAGCACGCGATGTGTAAGAGAAACTCTTTGCCGATAAAAATCACGACAGCACGGGATGTGTAAGAGAAACTCCCCGCATAAAAATGAAGGCAGCACGGGATGTGTAAGAGAAACTCCCCATATAAAAATGAAGTTAGCACGGGACGTTTAAGAGAAACTCCCCAGATAAAAATGAAGCCAGCATGGGATGTGTAAGAGAAAGTCCGCTGATCAAATGAAAGCCAGCACAGGATGACTCATTACTACTACTACTGCTACTATTTATTCAGGTATATGTTTCAAAATTAAAAGCCGGAAGGAAATGGAAAATAAAAAATACTCGCAAAAGCGTGGGTCCGGTCTCCCAGTCTTACCGATCAGAGACACTACACTACAGGGACTGCCAACTCGCAGCGAGCCGAAACGGAGTGGCCGCGCGAGCAGGCTACAATCAAACAGGCAAGCGAAACTTCGGTCTGTGCCGTGCAGTGACCGGCTATAGAGGGTTTCATACATCTACACCGTCATTCCATCCATAATTTTATTCTTTAACATTCCGGTAGTCGGCCGCCACGGTGCGTGCGTGCGTGCGTGTGCGTGCGTGCGTGTGCGCGCGCGTGTGTGTGTGTGTGTGTGTGTGTGTGTGTGTGTGTGTGTGTGTGTGTGGTGTGTGGTGTGTGTGTGTGGTGTGTGTGTTGTGTGTGTGGTGTGTGTGTGGTGTGTGTGTGTGTGGTGTGTGTGTGTTTTGTGTGTGTGTGGTTTGTGTGTGTGTGTGTGTGTGTGTGTGTGTGTGTGCTTGTTTAGCGCACGCAGTAATGTATAAATCTCTAAATTAAAATAAAACACACGATCTGAAGCTAATCTGCCTCTCATAGTCTGCTCCTTTTACGTATTTGCAGTTGATGCGTTTTTGTTGTTTTCAGAACGCCGGCTGTCAGTTCTTTTTCATAATTTTCCTCACAACATAGACTGCATTGCAAGATGCCGATTTCCAAAATTACTTCAATCAGAAAACCACTGAACGAGTCAAAACAGTTGAAGCATTTGAAAAGGTCTGTCATGTACTGTTCTTTTTTTGTGTGTGTGTTCTTTTTATTTTTTTATTATCATTTTATTTCACTGCATAGTAAAAAGCTAGTTTGTAAACTGGAACGTTTCTCCGAATGGCTTTTTTTTTTTTTAAATCATCAATACGAGTACACGCTGGCATAATGAGTTAAACCGCATACAGAGAGACAAACATTTTTTTTAAACAAAAAACTTCTACATTCGGCGGTTGTGATAACTATATAATCATTATTATAATGGGTGGACGCTGATGCGCGAAAATTCAACTGACAAACAAGCGAAGCAGGAAGAGAGAGTTTCTGAGGGGAGATCGGTAACTGGTGTCGCTCAGTTTTTATCGTTGATTTGTCCGTATTAAAAATAAATAAATAAATAAATAGATATATTATAAATGTAAAACAGCAATGCTGGAATGAAAAAGAGAACCCTAAAGACAAAATATCCTGTCTTCCTCTCATTTATTTTTCAAACCATGAGACAAATCTGGTGTAGCTACCGAACAAGAACTGAACAGGAGTCAATACTGCGTAAGCTACTTTTTTATTTTTTATTTTTTAAAGCTCAGAATAATCTGAAGATATTATATAGCAGATACCTTCCAAATAGAACGGGC
>JABMCL010001142.1:10000-12500 GCA_018857735.1 Alviniconcha marisindica | reverse complement strand
CGTATATACTTAAGCAAATAGTCCAGTGGTCTCCAATCGAGCAAGACTGTTCACAAGTTTTTCTTGACAAATGACACAGAATAAAGATTAAGCTTGGCAGTGGTATCCGCGAGATTGTCTCTGTCTCTGTCTCTCTGTCTCTTTCTGTCTCTGTCTCTGTCTGTCTGTCTGTCTCTCTCTGTGTCTCTCTGTGTGTCTCTCTGTCTCTGTCTCTGTCTCTCTCTCTCTCTCCCTCTCTCTCTTCCCTCTCCCCATCTCCATCATTCTCTCTTTTCCCTCTCCTTCTCCCCATGTCCCTCTCTCTCTTTCTCTCTTTCCCTCTCCCTCTCTCCATCGATCAGTCGACCCTCCCACCACCACCCAACCTCTCATTTTCGGTCGGTCCTTCCAGGTTCCAAATCCTGCCAGGTGGCAGGGGACCCCCACCTCCTCGACTTCCAGCGTTACCGAACATCTTTGCCAGTGCCCTGTGCTTACCGTGTGGCCATGCTCAGGGTCCACAACTTCGTCCGCAAAACTGGGTAAGATACATGCCCCGTGTACAGAGCTCTTAAACCCTTCACTGCCGTGATGCCGCTTGAAAAACGACCCATAAAAAGTGCGAAATTTCAAACCCGTAAGCCTTCTCTCTCTCTCTCTCTCTCTCTCTCTCTCTCTCTCTCTCTCTCCTCCTCTCTCTCTCTCTCTCTCTCTCTCTCTCTCCTTTCTCGCACTGGCATGTGAAAGGATTTTCATCAAAACGTATAGCATTGAAAGTAGATGTGTTATAGGACCGGAGAATGTGCTGTTTGTAGGCACGTCCGTGCATCTTTCGGCCCGGAAATTTTACAGGCTGGGGCAGCGAAGGGGTTAATCGAGGGTTTCATTTTTCTTCTTGTTGTACAGGGGCGATGGAGTCGGGGTTGGGGTTGGGTGGGAGGGGTGGGAGAGAGACTGGACCGGACCAAATTCAGACTTTGTACTTACCCGATTTCAATTGTGTGTTCTGGTAAGCGGAAGGACCTCGGCTCGATTCCGCTTCGGCTCTCCTTTCTCTTCAAAAAGGTTTGTTGTTTGTGGACACTGTCGCGTGACTTTGTCCCTCACAATGAATGAAACATTAAAATAGCTCTGATCGCTGCCCATTTTAATGCAGGATAGTGTGGTGGTGATAGTGTAGCGATAGGTATATAATCCCCCTCTTCTCCCTCCTCCATTCACGTAGTTCAGGAGCTGTGTGAGAGTCGAGGTGGCCGTCCTGGGCTGTCCGTCCTAACGAGCCTTCTGGTTTCCGTGGACGTAAAGCTATATTGAACCATGCTTAGGCATTGGTCACAGCTTGTCCCTAATATGTCAACTGACATCTGAGGGCATTAAGCATCACTTCATCATCATCATCTCCTCCATTCGCCGTCCCTAATAAGCCTTAGGGTTTCTGGGGACGCAGAGCACCATGAAAGGAGAAGAAGAAGAAAAGAAGAAGAAGAAGAAGAAGAAGAAAAGCATTGATGACGGCATAACGTCAGAGCTCAGGAGCTGTGTGAGAGTCGAGGTGGCCGTCCTGGGCTCCCCGTCCCTAATAGTCCTTAACATGGTTTCTGTGGACGTAAAGCAACACTGAACTTGTAGTTGTACCTGAAGTCCGTGGTTTCAGAGCTCAGGAGCTGTTGTGTGAAAGTCGAGGTAGCCGTCCTGGTCTCCCCGTCCCTAATAGTCTTTAAAGGACAAGTCCAAGGCTAGGGGTGATTTTTGACACGATTTCCGTTAAAGTTCGCTGAGAACGATGATGTAGGTGAAACTGTGATCTGAGGGTTATAAATGCACGAAAAAGGCATTTTCTGTCGTACCGAAAGCGTCGCCATGACGCCCAAATCACGTGACCATATGCCTACTACGTCACTCTTGGTAGTCGCTGCAAAATGGCCAACTCGAGCTCCGAAGACGAAACTGATACTTTGTCCGAGAGACCCACAAGGATACAGCCGTATCAGTTTGAGCCTGTCAGGCAGGATTTTGAAAGAGTACCGGAACATCGTGTCAGCTTCGAAGCAAACCCCATGCGGTATTGGCATGGGGTTTGCGAAATCGCACTCACTGAAGTTCTCGCTACACAAATGGGCGTGATGCGGCGCAGCAAGAAAGTCAGCTCGTTTGAATTGTATAAATTTAATCCACTTTCGCCTCACTGCGGGTCGATTGCGCGGGAGATCGTGCATTGTTATACCTGGGGTCGTCTGCGAATTGTTACAGTTCGCGGCAACACAGTAGGCCGGCAAAGTTAACTTTTTTGTCGACCACACGCATACACAGTTTACTGAAGAATCTAAGATGGCAACCGCACTGACTCCCCAGACTGACGTCACTTCCGGGAAAGTCACGTGACTGATGGAGAACCCGAGACTGTAGTCTCGGCCAGCCTACAGAAAATAAAATCGATTAAAAACCCAATTAAACATTTTTTATTTTTTTATTTCATTAAATCTGAAACTAGTGACTCATTTGTCAATCATTTCGATGGTCA
>JABMCL010003467.1:0-28037 GCA_018857735.1 Alviniconcha marisindica | reverse complement strand
TAAAAAATTTTTTTTTCCCCCCCCAAAAAAAAGGGGGGAAAAAAAAAAGGGGCCCCCCCCTTTTCCCCTTTCCTTTTTCCCCCTTTTTTTTCCCCGGGAAAAGGGGCGGAAAAGGGGAAAAAAAAAATTTGGGGGGCCCAAAAAAAAAAAAAAAAAAAGGGGGTTTTTTTGGGGGGAAAAAAAAAAAAAATTTTTTTTTTCCCCAAAAATTTTTGGGAAAAAACCCCCCAAAAAAAATTTTTTTTTGGGGAAAAATTTTTTTCCCCCTTTTTGGAACCAAAAGGGGAAAATTTTTTTTCCCCCCCCTTTTTTTTAAAAAAAGGCCTTTTTTTTTGGCAAAAACCCCCCCCCCCTTTTTTTTCCCCCCCAAAAAAAATTTTTTTTTTTCCCCCGGGGGGGGCCCCCCTTAATTTAAAAAAAAAACCCCCCTTTGGGCCCTCCCCCCCCCCCCCCCCCGGGGGGGGGGGTTTTTTGGGGGGGGTTTTCCCCCCCCAAAAAAAGGGAAAAAAAAGGGGTTTCCCCCTTTTTTGGCCCCTTGGGTTTCCCCTTTTTAAAAAAAAACCCCCCCTTTCCCCGGGTTGGGGGGAAAAGGGTTTTTAAAAGGGGGGTTTTTTAAAAAAAAATTGGGGGGGTTTGGGGGCCCCCCCCCAAAAAAGGGGGGGGGGGGGAATTAAACCCCCGGGAAAACCAAAACCCAAAATTTAAAGGGAAAAATTTTTTTGGGGTTTTTAAAAAAAACCCCTTTTTTTTTTTTCCCCCAAAAAGGTCCCCCCCTTTTTGGGTTTTTGGGGGCCCCCGGGGGGGAACCCCAAAAAGGGGGCCCCCGGGGGGTTTTCCCCCCCTTGGGGGCCCCCTTTCGGGGCCCCCCCCCCCGGGGGCCCCCGGGGGGGGGAAAAAAAAAAGGGGTACCTTTTTGGGGGGGGGGGGGGGAAAAAAAGGGGGTTTTTTTTAAAACCCCCAAAACCAACCCCCCCCCCAAAAAACCCCCCTTTTTTTGGGGTTTTCCCCCCCGGGGAATTCCACCCCCCCCCCTTTTCCGGTGGGGGGCCCCCCCCCCCCCCCCTTTTTTTTTTTTAAAAAACCCTTTTTTTTTAAAAACCCCCCTTCCCCAAAAACCCGGGGAAAGGGGGGGGGGGGGGAAAAGGGGGGAAACCCAAGGGGCCAAAAAAGGGGAAACCCCTTTTAACCCTTTTTTTGGGGGGGGAAAACCCAAAAAAAAAAAAACCCCCCCCCCCGGGGGGGGGGGGGGGGGGGGGGCCCAAAAATTTTTTGGGGGGGTTTTTAATTTAAGGGGGGAAAAAAACCCCGGGGGGGGGGGTTTTTTTTGGGGGGGAAAAGGGGGGGGGGGTTTTTGCCAACAAAAAAGGCCTTTGGCCCCCCGGGGGATCAGCATTCTGGTGACTCTTCAGCAGGTGGACCTTCGGTGGTCTGGTGCTCTTTCAGAGGTCAGGTGGACCTTCAGCGTTCTGGTGACCCTTCAGCAGGTGGACCTTCGGTGGTCTGGTGCTCTTTCAGAGATCAGGTGGACCTTCAGCGTTCTGGTGACTCTTCAGCAGGTGGACCTTCGGTGGTCTGGTGGACCTTCAGAGACCAGGTGGACCTTCAAGGGTTTGGTGCACCTTCAGCAGGTGGACCTTCATCAGGTGGTAACTCTTCAGCAGGTGGACCTTCGGTGGTCAGGTGGACCTTCAAAGGTTTGGTGGACCTTCTGCGTCCTGGTAACTACGCTTCAGCAGGTGGTCTGGTGGACCTTCAGAGGTCAATGGACTTTCAAATGTTTGGTGGACCTTCAGCGTTCTGGTAACTACTCTTCAGCAAGTGGACCTTCGGTGGTCTTATGGTCTTTCGGAAGTCAGTTGGACCTTCAGCGTTCTGGTGACTCTTCAGCAGGTGGACCTTCGGTGGTCTGGTGGACCTTCAGAGACCAGGTGGACCTTTAGTTGGTCTACTGGACTTCAACCAGTCTGGTGGACCTCTGGCGCACAGCAACGTTCGTCGAAGAACCCAGTGTCCACATCACGAGAAAGTGACTTTGGTGGATTTCACCAACCTTGTATTAACTCGCATGCCAGTAACAGCTATTAAAGGTGATTCAGTTCTCTGTTGATGTGCTCCGTGTTGTATGTGTGTGGGTGAGTCACGTCCAACGACCGCTATAAAGTAAACCCCCTTTCTTGTTAATTCATGAGTGGCCGAGCAGGAAGAAAATTGAGGAATCCAGCAAATGTTGCGCTTGATTCTTTGATACTATCACTGGCGGGAACTGCCACAAGTATCATTTTTGTCGCGATATAAGTTTTGTTTGTCGTGACAAATACGTGTTCGTCGCGTTCAAACATGTCTTTTGTCGCGAGAAAAATTTGCTTGTCGCGACAAAACACGTCTTTTGTCGAAACAAAAGTATGGTTGTCGCGACAAACACGTGTTTGTCGTGACAAATATTTGTCGTGACAAAAGTTTTGTCGCGACAAAAACATAATTTTGTAGCGACAAAAAAAAAAGCGTTTTTTTACGCGTTTTACGTTTGTCGCGACAAAAATGATACTTGTGGTAGCTCCCGCCAATGATATTTTTCTGCGTCTCCAAGTCGCGCGCAAAAAAACACCGCCTCGGTTGCTATCAGTCTCCCTCGCTCTCTCTGTTTCTCTCTGAACCCCTACTTTCCATTGTGGGTGTTTAAACAAAACGAATTATCCGCCTATCTACCCTTGTTTGTTCTACCCGCATTAACCGGCCGTCACAAGCAGCGAACCAGTCTGCTCCACCGTCGTCGGTGCTGCTGTTCGCGTCTGATTCTAGACTCTCGCGACGCTGCAACCCGATATTCCGGTGGTCTAACGGCCGCCCGCAAAACGTGCTCATCATCTCCGGCTCGTTGATTCTCCCTTGCACGGCAATGGTGCTCCTGAATTCTCAATCACTGCGTTCCAGAATTCATTACACGGAATGGAAAAAGCAGTGTCGCAACAACAACAAAAACAACAAAATCTTCTTTTTTTCTTCTTCTTTTTTTAAATAATTTTGTTCATGTTGTTTTCTTGTTGTGCTTGTTTTGTTTTGTTTTGCTTGTTCCTTTAAATGGAATAAATAAATATTTGGCTTGACCTGACAAAATCAAAACAGCGGACTACCGACCAGCAGTCATGGTAACGCACCACCAAACCACAACAGTCTAAAAGACTACAGTCTGCAGCAGCAAATTAATAATGGGGACAACCGCACTTAAAGCATCAATCGCACAGAATCGATAAAACAGGGAAGAAAAAAAGGGGGCGGGGGGGGGGGGGGGGGGGGGGGGGGGGAGTCAACCATAACCTAATATTCTGATGAGGTTCGACACTTATTCCTCACTACGGCATCACAAATTGAACTGAAATGTCAAACTGTGCCCGACGTTTGAGCCATAATATAATAATAATATAGAATTTATATTGCGTGTTCGGCGACTCAAAGCGCTTTGTCATTTAATTAAACAAAAGCATGGAATGCATAAATACACAAAAATCAATAGTGGTTTCTATATTGCGTTTGATGGTTTCTGTATTGCCTTCGGTGGTTTCTGTACTGCGTCCTTGGTTTCTGTATTGCGTTCGATGGTTTCTGTATTGTGTTCGGTGGTTTCTGCATTGGGTATCATGGTTTCTGTATTGTGTTCGGTGGTTTCTGCACTGTGTATCGTGGTTTCTGTATTGTGATGGTTGGTTTCTATATTGTGGTCGGTAGTTTATGTATTGCGTTGGGTGGTTTGTGTACTGTATGTGGAGGTTTCCGTATTGTGTTGGGTGGTTTCTGCATTGTGTTCGATGGTTTCTGTAGTGCGTTAGATGGTTTCTGTATTGTGTTGTGTGGTTTCTATATTGTCTTCGGTGGTTTTAGTATTGTGTTGTGTGGTTTCTGTATTGTGTGTGGAGGTTTTCGCATTGTGTTGTGCGTTTCAGCATTGTGTTCGGTGGTTTCTGTATTGATTTGTGTGGTTTCTGTATTGTGTGTGGTGGTTTCCGTATTGTGTTGTGTATTTCAGCATTGTGTTCGGTGGTTTCTTTATTGTATTGTGTGGTTTCTGTATTATGTTGTGTAGTTTCTGTATTGTGTTGTGTTGTGTGGTTTCTGTATCGTGTTTGGTCGTTTCTGTATTGATTATCAGAGCATTTGCTTGCGCCTGGTGTGCGACGATTATGCAATCTGCCGTGTGGAACCTGTTTTACGCGCGCCATAAAAGGACTAGACCCATCTGGAATATGGCGACAGATAAAGACAACAAATCCACCAAAATGTGCAATAACGGAGTGGCTAATACTCTTCTCCAAGCTGTACGTGAAGCAAATCCGAAAGCAGCAGTTTCAAAAGAGGCAATTATGAACGGTCCCATTCTTACAGCAACGGTAATCGCAGGCCACGTCCATGACATAATGCGCACGCAGAGCCTTGTGCCTTTTCCCATTATATTAGTGCCAACTGTAAATTGATGCCAAAATGTAAGGTAAAAACCTCTCTCTCTCTACCCGCCGCCCCCGTACTATCCATACAGTATCCCCCCTCGTCGGCGTGTGGACACCCAGTCACCCGACGATGTCTTCGTACCCCGCCTGGATGGGCATAGGTCCAGAGCTCAGCCCATATATCACCCGATCTCCGCCTCCCAGCGCCAACACACCATGCACATGTACGCAGCGGAAAGACTAGTATAATGAATCAAAACAACAATGTGTGTGTGTGTGAGTGTGTGTGTGTGTGTGAGTGTGTGTGTGTGTGTGTGTGTGTGTGTGTGTGTGTGTGTAATGCATCAAAACAACGATGTGTATTTGTGTACGTGCGTGCGTGCGCCGCACGACGAAATATGTGTTTGTACATTTTAAACACTTACCTCTTTTGTGCTACCGGCAAATATTCATGGCCTGTGTGGCGCTCGATCAGTCTACTTTCAGCAAGTTGCAAAAAGCTAGAAAATCGTGAACTCTGTGAGCATATTTTAAAGTTTATTCACATTAGACGCTGAAAACATTCTTTGGTGATTTCATGTAGGTTTAATCACCCCCATGTTAGACATTTATATGATGTTGACAATTGTGGCATTCTTTGGTGATTTCATGGACGGCAACTTTTATTATTGCGTACACTGTCAATGAAACGACACATCAGTAGCCTCTGCCGCACTACGTTTCTCGCACTCAGGAGAATCGCCTCTATCCGTCCGTTCCTCTCTAACAGTTCCATAGAAAAGCTCGTTGCGTCTATGATCACGTCAAGATTGGACTACTGCAATGCTACGTTCGCAGGAGTAGCCGATGAACAAATCGCGGGCATACAAAAGATCCAGAACAACGCCGCACGGCTCATCTTGAAGAAATCGAAGCGTGATCATGTCACACCGCTTTTGAAAGAACTCCACTGGCTCCCAGTAAAATACCGCATTCAGTACAAGCTCGCAACGCTCACTTTGATGGCACTCTTCCGCCATACCTGTCTTCTTCTCTCTGCACATATCAACCATTGCGCTCCCTTCGTTCTTCGACAGAAAGACTGCTCAAAATTCCAAAAAACAAACCTGAAAACCTTCGGTGAACGTCTTTGGTTACACTGCTCCGACTGTCTGGAAACTCGCTGCGGCCGACCTGAGAGGCTTCTCTCCTCCCAACTTTCCAAAGTCACCTAAAACGCATTTCTTCCGCCAAGCCTTCTGGTTGATTTGTACATGCAACCGCTACTACCTCAATTCGTGTGTGTGTGTGTGTGTGGTGTGGTGTGTGTTGTGTGTGTGTGTCGTGTGTGTGTGTGTGTGGGTGTGTGTGTGTGTGGTGTGCGGTGTGCAGTTGGGGCGGAGTGGGGACTGGGGAGAGATGGAATAAAGGTAGGTAGAATATAATGATTCATTTGCTTTATATATTGCTGCTTATCATATGGCACATGTACTTGATATTATACATTGTTAGTTGTCTATACTCTGTGTATATTATGTTTGTGAAACTCTTCCTCACTATTCACTAATCCGAAAGGATGCTGCCAGACAGGTTCAGCTGTTTATGTATATTCTTCAAACAGCAAAATTGTCCGCTGCCGTCCGGACTCTGAGTCTGAAGCAGTAGAAAGCGTGTGGTTAGAAATACAGACGCGCAAGTCTAGTAGTTTAGTTGGTTATAGTTATAGAAACCCAGCAGCAACGTTTGACTGGTATGATCAGTTACAATGATGGACTGGGCACAGGACTGTAAGTTGAATGTTGTCCTGTTGGGTGGTTGACATACAAAAAACTAACCCAGCATGGGATTCCACAGTGTCCTTATTAATTTTTGGCCTAGGCCAAATGATTACGTCACCAACGAGAATCACTCCCCATTCTTCAACGTTAACTGATCATATTTACACAAGTGATATGATTCCTATCAAATACTCTTGTGTCTGCCACAGGAATAAACGATCGCTTTCCAGTGTGCTGTACCTTGTCTGTCAAAACTGTTATGCCTGTTCTGAATGTCCATTCTTCAATTGTTTACCGATGTTTTAAACGCTTTGACGAAAGAGCTTTTCTGGTGGACTTGCACTTAACCCCCAATGAGAATGTGGACAATTTTAGTGACCCCAACTTGGCACTGTCACGCTGGACTGACTTATTTCTTGTTGTTTCAATAAGCATACCCCCCTCAAAAAGAGGCGGGTAAAACACCAAACCCTCCCACCATGGCTGAACACCGATATAAAGCAAACCATGTTACTGAGAGACAAATTTAGGAAGCAAACGAAATTTGTGGAATATAATCAACAACGCAACCGTGTCAATTACCTCGTGAGGGAGACCAAGAAGAAATATTTTAATGTCCTTGCAGGCAATAAAGCTGATAAATCACCCATGTGGAGAGCGATCAACACAGTCACTAAAAACCACAACCCTGGAAACAATAATCTTCCATCAGAACTCACACCAGGCGTCTTTAACGCCCACTTCGTATCTGTAGTCTCCAAGTACATCAAACCAGACGATCAAACCGATGTGTGTATAGTTGTCCTGACAAGTTATTAAACTTCTGCAGTGATCGAACCTCTCAAATTGCCACATTTTCAATTCCTCTTATATCCGTGTTCGAAATAGGAATATCTATCTCAAAGATGGATAATAAGAAGTCAACAGGCTGTGATGGTATTAGTGTTAAATTTCTAAAAATTGCCCTTGCTTATATAGCTGAAACACTTACATACATTTATAACTTAGGCATACAAAGCAATGTTTTTCCAACTGCATTCTAGAGAGCCAAAGTAATTCCACTCCCTAAAACAAAAACTTTCCACTTCCTGAAATAAAAACTATCTCCACTGATCTCCATTACTATCGCCCTATCTCGATCCTGTTCTCACAAGGCTACTAGAAAGACACATTCATAAACATTTGACGGATTTTTTTTGAAACACGCCATCTTTTCCATTCCTTCCAGTCTAGCTTCCGATGTGGACATTATTGTCAAACTGCGGTTACCCGTTTAACTCATACTTGGCTTTCAGCTTTCAACAATCGTCAAATGTCAGGTGCTGTGTTTCTCGACTTTCGCAAGGCATTTGACCTGGTTCATCATAATATTTTACTTAAGAAACTATCCCCGAACAACTTAAGCATGGCAAATGTAACTTTTTTACGATCTTACCTACGGGGTCATCTACAATGCGTACTTGTAAATGGCATATACTCCCAAACGTCTATAACAAGCGGAGTGCCTCGAGGATCGATCCTAGGCGCTCTTTTGTTTTGTATCTTTATTAATGACCTGCCTATGTGCCTTATACGTCCATCAGTGCAATGTGATTTATTTGCGGATGACGGCACCCTTAATACAGCTAACGACAATATATATAATATACGTAGGGATTTACAACAACGTTTAAATGATATCTCTGGATGGTGTTGTAGAAATTGAATGGCACTGAATCCAACCAAAACAAAATGTATATTGATGGCGACGAGACAGAAACACCAGAAACAACAGCTCTCCTTAAATCTAAACTTTGAGACCACGTCAATAGAGCAGGTTTCAAAACATCGCCTACTTGGAGTAACTGTAGATGAGCAGCTAAAGTGGCAGCTAAAGTGGCAAACGCATATTAACAATATTTGCAGAACTGTTTCTAGAATAATTTTTCTTCTGTCAAAACTAAGCCAATTTGTCAACCATAAAGCAAAATTGGCCTTTTTCTTTGCACACATTATGTCACACATAAACTATGTTTCATATTCATGGGATGGATGTGCCAGTGTGCACAAACGTGCCATAAAATTCTTAATGCTAAGTTCTAATATGGACTACAATCAAAAGTGCTGTGCTCTCAAACTACTCCCTCTAGACAAACTAATATTTCTCAACAAATGTGTTCTAATGCAAAAGTTTGTTCACAGCAAAGCTCCACAGTACCTGAAAGATCTCATGTTTCCTTCTGAACGTCTTCACGTTCATGGGAATAAACAACTTTTTCCCAAAACAATGATTCATATCTTTAAAATGAGTTTCTCCTTTTCGGGCTCTTTAGCGTGGAATAGTTTACCTCATCATCTCAGATACCCCATGGTAGTAAAAACATTCAAACGGGAAGTATTTCACGCACTCATTAAACCACCTTGACACGTTCGCCAGACACCTTGACATAAAATGTATTGTATTTTTCCCCCTTGCGTGTTCCTGTCAAGCTTTACATTTGTATTTCACAAAAAAATAATCAACTTTCAATATCTGTATTTTCATCCGTTATGGTACTCTTTTTCACTTTCCCTGTGGTCATCATTTTACTGCGTTTTATATGAGTGTATCCGTTTAACTTCAGTCTTGCTAGATGTGATCTAGTTGTTGTTTATAGAGAGAGATATTCACTCTTATGTCGTTTTCCTTTATTCGTTTAAATGACTCTGTAATTCTCTTCTCTTCCCCCCCCCCCCCCCGCCCCCCAACCCACCCCCCCTCTAAAAGATCAGATTTGTATCTAGCGCACTTTGCTGAATTTGTATGTTGTGCAGTTTTAGACAGTAACATTTTTCATTTATATTTTTGTCAATGGTACATAAGTCCGGCAGGTTATTGTATCTGTTGAAGTATTCGAGTGTTGCTGTGTTTGTCATAAGGGACAGATCTGTAAAAAGCCGGCGCGTGCGTAAATCTTTATCCTTTGTGTAAAAAGTATCTCTCTCTTCTCTCTCTTCCCCCCCCCCCCCCCCCCCCTCTCTTCTTCTCTCTCTCTCTCTCCACTGCATTTTAAAAGGCATGAAAACGAATAAAATGCCACGAAGACAACTAAACATCTTCGCTTTGTCCCCCCCCCCCCCCCCCCCCCTCCTTTTTCTCCGAAAGCACCTGTCTCTCTCTTTATTAGATGTACTGGGTAACAAATGAATAATAAATTCACAATGGATACGCATCTTGCAATCAACAAAAGCTGAGAACAGTGACAGAAGGCCTCACGCAACAAGATCGATGAGCTTGCGCCAACACCCAGAGTATTCAAGTGGAACGACACAAAGACAGAGGCGGAGCAGAACTAGCTCAAAAGCAAAAGACCGTGGCCGTGGATGCAGCAAGCTGCAGTGTCACAGAAAGGACGTGGGACAGAGTCCGCACGAGTACCACTGCACACTCAGGCACGCACGCACGCACGCACACACACACACACGCGCACGCACGCACGCACGCACACATACATACCAACTCATAATTTCACACACACACACACACACACACACACACACACACACACACACACACACACACACATTTAACACAAACGTGTTCACACACTACAAGACCCCAAACACACACACACACCGTTCACGCATACGTGTTCACACACTACAAGGCCCCAACACATACTCAAACCACATTATGTACACAACACACCACACCAGCTCCACACACGACTCTTCATAGGAAATGCCGAGCCCATCACGACAGTCATACAAGCAGAAGTCATATTTATTAAGACCAAACTCGGAACAAACTAAATTTTGTCAAATAAAACAGGTACCTGAACAGTCTTATCATCATGGATCATCCACAAGGTTTCATCGTCATGTTACTTCAGTGGCACGACATTCACGAGGTTTCGTCATAACAGTACTTCAATATCACGCCATTCACGAGGTTAATCACCATCATGTTACTTCAATAGCACGCCATTCACGAGGCCTTTTCATCATAATACTTCAATGGCACGTCATCATTTGCGACGTTTCTTCGTGTTAATTCCGTGGCACGTTATTCGCCATGTTTCGTCATCATATTTACTTCAGTGGCACGTTATCATTTGGGCGGCTCTATATAAATATTAGTGGCGCGTCTTCATTCCCAAGGATGCATATATTTACATGTTATTTTTTAGTGGCAAGTCATCATTCGCGAAGTTGTATACATCTTCATGTTATTTCAGTGGTGCGTCATTCACGAAATATGCATCCTTGGGAATGAAGACGCGCCACTAATATTTATATAGAGCCGCCCAAATGATAACGTGCCACTGAAGTAAATATGATGACGAAACATGGCGAATAACGTGCCACGGAATTAACACGAAGAAACGTCGCAAATGATGACGTGCCATTGAAGTATTATGATGAAAAGGCCTCGTGAATGGCGTGCTATTGAAGTAACATGATGGTGATTAACCTCGTGAATGGCGTGATATTGAAGTACTGTTATGACGAAACCTCGTGAATGTCGTGCCACTGAAGTAACATGACGATGAAACCTTGTGGATGATCCATGATGATAAGACTGTTCAGGTACCTGTTTTATTTGACAAAATTTAGTTTGTTCCGAGTTTGGTCTTAATAAATATGACTTCTGCTTGTATGACTGTCGTGATGGGCTCGGCATTTCCTATGAAGAGTCGTGTGTGGAGCTGGTGTGGTGTGTTGTGTACATAATGTGGTTTGAGTATGTGTTGGGGCCTTGTAGTGTGTGAACACGTATGCGTGAACGGTGTGTGTGTGTGTTTGGGGTCTTGTAGTGTGTGAACACGTTTGTGTTAAATGTTGTGTGGTTGTGTGTGTTGGTGTGTGTGTGGTGTGGTGTGTGTGTGTGTGTGAAAGTAGAGGTGGCATGTGTATGTGTGCGTGCGTGGCGTGCGTGCGCGTGTGTTGTGGTGTGCTGTGCGTGCGTGCGTGCCTGAGTGGCAGTGGTACTCGTGCGGACTCTGTCCCACGTCCTTTCTGTGACACTGCAGCTTGCTGCATCCACGGCCACGGTCTTTTGCTTTTGAGCTAGTTCTGCTCCGCCTCTGTCTTTGTGTCGTTCCACTTGAATACTCTGGGTGTTGGCGCAAGCTCATCGATCTTGTTGCGTGAGGCCTTCTGTCACTGTTCTCAGCTTTTGTTGATTGCAAGATGCGTATCCAGTTGTGGAATTTATTATTCATTTGTTACCCAGTACATCTAATAAAGAGAAGAGACACGGTGCTTTTCTGAAGAAAAAGGAGGGGGGGGGGGGGGGGGGGGGGGGGGGAGCAGGCGACTGCCATTAAGCGTGCTTCGTGGCATTTTATTCGTTTTCATGCCTTTCAATCATGCAGTTGAGAGAGAGATGAGAGAGAGGAGAGGGGGGGGGGTGGGGGGGGGGGGGGGGAAGAGAGAGAAGAGAAGAGGGAATACTTTTTACACAAGGATAAAGATTTAAACACTAGTCGGCTTTTTTACAGATCTGTCCCGAGGACAAACACAGTAACACTCAATACTTCAAACAAGAATACAAATAAACTGCGCCAAACTTAAAATACATAAGAACAAAAAATAAATGAAAAATGTTACTGTCTAAAACTGCACAACAATACAAATTCAGCAAAGTGAGATAGATACAAATCTGAATTTTTAGAGGGGGGGTGGGTGGGGGGGCGGGGGGGGGGGGGGGGGGAAGAGGAGGAGAAGGAGAGAGTCATTTTAAACGAGTAAAGGAGCGCGACAGAAGAGTGAATATCTCTCTATATATACTGTAAAAAACTAGATCACATCTAGCAAGACTGGAATTAAACGGATACACTCATATAAAACGCAGTAAAATGATGACCACAGGGAAAGTGAAAAAGAGTACCATAACGGATGAAAATACAGATATTGAAAGTTGATTATTTTTTTGTGAAATACAAATGTAAAGCTTGACAGGAACACGCAAGGGGGAAAAATACAATACATTTTATGTCAAGGTGTCTGGCGAACGTGTCAAGGTGGTTTAATGAGTGCGTGAAATACTTCCCGTTTGAATGTTTTTACTACCATGGGGTATCTGAGAATATGATGAGGTAAACTATTCCACGCTAAGAGCCGAAAAGGAGAAACTCGTTTTAAAGATATGAATCATTGTTTTGGGAAAAAGTTGTTTATTCCCATGAAGTGAAGACGTTCAGAAGGAAACATGAGATCTTTCAGGTACTGTGGAGCTTTGCTGTAACAAACTTTTTTGCATTAGGAAACACATTTGTTGAGAAATATTAGTTTGTCTAGAGGGAGTAGTTTGAGAGCACAACACTTTGATTGTAGTCCATATTAGAACTTAGCATTAAGAATTTTGCACGTTTGTGCACACTGGCACATCCATCCCATGAATATGAAACATAGTTCATATGGGACATAATGTGTGCAAAGAAAAAATAAAAAAAAAAACAAAGAAAACAAAAAAAAGAAAAAAAAAAACAAAAAAGGAAAAAAAAAAAAAAAAAAAAAAAAAAAAACCCCCCCCCCGCCCCCCCCCCACCCCAGACACCAAAAAAAAAAAAAAAAGAAAAGAAACCTCCCCCCTCAAAAAAAAAAAAAGAAACCCAAGGTTACACATTTTATGGCTGACAGTTTGGCTTAGTTTTGAAAGAAGAAAAAATATTCTAGAAACAGTTCTGCCAATATTTTTAATGCGTTTGCCACTTTAGCTGCCACTTTAGCTGCTCATCTACAGTTACTCCAAGTAGGCGATGTTTTGAAACCTGCTCTATTGACGTGGTCTCAAAGTTTAGATTTAAGGAGAGCTGTTGTTTCTGGTGTTTCTGTCTCGTCGCCATCAACATACATTTTGTTTTTGTTGGATTCAGTGCCATCCGATTTATACAACACCATCCAGAGATATCATTTAAACTTTGTTGTAAATCCCTACGTATATTATATATATTGTCGTTAGCTGTATTAAGGGTGCCGTCATCCGCAAATAAATCACATTGCACTGATGGACGTATAAGGCACATAGGCAGGTCATTAATAAAGATACAAAACAAAAGAGCGCCTAGGATCGATCCTCGAGGCACTCCGCTTGTTATAGACGTTTGGGAGTATATGCCATTTACAAGTACGCATTGTAGATGACCCCGTAGGTAAGATCGTAAAAAAGTTACATTTGCCATGCTTAAGTTGTTCGGGGATAGTTTCTTAAGTAAAATATTATGATGAACCAGGTCAAATGCCTTGCGAAAGTCGAGAAACACAGCACCTGACATTTGACGATTGTTGAAAGCTGAAAGCCAAGTATGAGTTAAACGGGTAACCGCAGTTTGACAATAATGTCCACATCGGAAGCTAGACTGGAAGGAATGGAAAAGATGGCGTGTTTCAAAAAAAATCCGTCAAATGTTTATGAATGTGTCTTTCTAGTAGCCTTGTGAGAACAGGATCGAGATAGGGCGATAGTAATGGAGATCAGTGGAGATAGTTTTTATTTCAGGAAGTGGAAAGTTTTTGTTTTAGGGAGTGGAATTACTTTGGCTCTCTAGAATGCAGTTGGAAAAACATTGCTTTGTATGCCTAAGTTATAAATGTATGTAAGTGTTTCAGCTATATAAGCAAGGGCAATTTTTAGAAATTTAACACTAATACCATCACAGCCTGTTGACTTCTTATTATCCATCTTTGAGATAGATATTCCTATTTCGAACACGGATATAAGAGGAATTGAAAATGTGGCAATTTGAGAGGTTCGATCACTGCAGAAGTTTAATAACTTGTCAGGACAACTATACTGAGACCCCTTGGTTTGATCGTCTGGTAAGAACTTGTAGAGTACAGATACAAAATGTTCGTTAAAGATACCTGGTGTGAATTCTGATGGAAGATTATTGTTTACAGGGCTGTGGCCTTTAGTGAGTGTGTTGATCGCTCTCCACATGGGTGATTTATCAGCTTTATTGCCTGCAAGGACATTAAAATATTTCTTCTTGGTCTCCCTCACGAGGTAATTGACACGGTTGCGTTGTTGATTATATTCCACAAATTTCGTTTGCTTCCTAAATTTGTCTCTCAGTAACATGGTTTGCTTTATATCGGTGTTCAGCCATGGTGGGAGGGTTTGGTGTTTTACCCGCCTCTTTTTGAGGGGGGTATGCTTATTGAAACAACAAGAAATAAGTCAGTCCAGCGTGACAGTGCCAAGTTGGGGTCACTAAAATTGTCCACATTCTCATTGGGGGTTAAGTGCAAGTCCACCAGAAAAGCTCTTTCGTCAAAGCGTTTAAAACATCGGTAAACAATTGAAGAATGGACATTCAGAACAGGCATAACAGTTTTGACAGACAAGGTACAGCACACTGGAAAGCGATCGTTTATTCCTGTGGCAGACACAAGAGTATTTGATAGGAATCATATCACTTGTGTAAATATGATCAGTTAACGTTGAAGAATGGGGAGTGATTCTCGTTGGTGACGTAATCATTTGGCCTAGGCCAAAAATTAATAAGGACACTGTGGAATCCCATGCTGGGTTAGTTTTTTGTATGTCAACCACCCAACAGGACAACATTCAACTTACAGTCCTGTGCCCAGTCCATCATTGTAACTGATCATACCAGTCAAACGTTGCTGCTGGGTTTCTATAACTATAACCAACTAAACTACTAGACTTGCGCGTCTGTATTTCTAACCACACGCTTTCTACTGCTTCAGACTCAGAGTCCGGACGGCAGCGGACAATTTTGCTGTTTGAAGAATATACATAAACAGCTGAACCTGTCTGGCAGCTTTTTGGGATTAGTGAATAGTGAGGAAGTTTTTCCCACAAACAAAATACATATAATTATGACAACTAAAAATGTATAATATACAAGTACATGGTCATATGAAAAGCAGAAATTATAAAAAAAAAGGAATCATTATATTCCCCCCCTACCCTTAATTCCATCTCCCCCGGTCCCCCCCCAAAAACCCCTAAGGGACACACACGCACAACACCCCACACACACACACACACAAACACACACACACCCACACCACCCCACACAACACCCCAAAAACCCCCCAAAAAAACCCCAAAACAACAACAAAAAAACAAAACAACAAAAAACAAAGGCCATTGCGGAAAAAAAGTTTTTTGGGGGCCCCCTTAACTTGGGGAGGGGGGGGAGGAAGGTTGGTCCGGGCGGAGTTCCGGACAGTCGGAGCAGGGGAACCAAAAGAACGTTCCCCGAAGGTTTTCAGGTTTGTTTTTGGAATTTTGAGCAGTCTTTCTGTCGAAGAACAAAGGGGAAGCGCGATGGTTAAAATGTGCAGAGAGAAGAAGACAGGTATGGGGGGCCTCAAAGTGACGGAAAGCGAGCGTTGGGGAGCTTGTACGGGAAAGCGGTATTTTACTGGGAGCCAGTGGAGTTCTTTAAAAGGCGGGTGTTTGGGCTTTTCACGGATTTAAAGGGTGAGGGTGCGGGTTTCTGGCTTTTGGATGGGGGAAGTTAAAAGGTACCCCGCAAAACGGGGTTGCAGTAGTCCAATCTTGGCGGACCCGGGGCCGAGCTTTCTATAAAGGGTTTTTGGGGAACCCGGGGATAGGCGAATTTTTAAATTTGCCGAGAAACGTAGTGCGGCAGAGGCTACTGATGTGTCGTTTCATTGACAGTGTACGCAATAATAAAAGTTGCCGTCCATGAAATCACCAAAGAATGCCACAATTGTCAACATCATATAAATGTCTAACATGGGGGTGATTAAACCTACATGAAATCACCAAAGAATGTTTTCAGCGTCTAATGTGAATAAACTTTAAAATATGCTCACAGAGTTCACGATTTTCTAGCTTTTTGCAACTTGCTGAAAGTAGACTGATCACTGAGATCTGTTGGAGCGAATATTTTCCGGTAGCACAAAAGAGGTAAGTGTTTAAAATGTACAAACACATATTTCGTCGTGCGGCGCACGCACGCACGTACACAAATACACATCGTTGTTTTGAGCATTACACACACACACACACACCACAAACAAAACACACACACTCACACACACACCCACCCCTCCACACACACACATTGTTTTTTTGATTCATTATACTAGTCTTTCCGCTGCGTACATGTGCATGGTGTGTTGGCGCTGGGAGGCGGAGATCGGGTGATATATGGGCTGAGCTCTGGACCTATGCCCATCCAGGCGGGGTACGAAGACATCGTCGGGTGACTGGGTGTCCACACGCCGACGAGGGGGGATACTGTATGGATAGTACGGGGGCGGCGGGTAGAGAGAGAGAGGTTTTTACCTTACATTTTGGCATCAATTTACAGTTGGCACTAATATAATGGGAAAAGGCACAAGGCTCTGCGTGCGCATTATGTCATGGCCCCCCCCCCCCCCCCCCCCCCCCCCCCCCCCCCCCCCCCCCCCCCCCCCCCCCCCCCCCCCCCCCCCCCCCCCCCCCCCCCCCCCCCCCCCCCCCCCCCCCCCCCCCCCCCCCCCCCCCCCCCCCCCCCCCCCCCCCCCCCCCCCCCCCCCCCCCCCCCCCCCCCCCCCCCCCCCCCCCCCCCCCCCCCCCCCCCCCCCCCCCCCCCCCCCCCCCCCCCCCCCCCCCCCCCCCCCCCCCCCCCCCCCCCCCCCCCCCCCCCCCCCCCCCCCTTTTTTTTTTTTTTTTTTTTTTTTTTTTTTTTTAGTCCTTTTATGGCGCGCGTAAAACAGGTTCCACACGGCAGATTGCATAATCGTCGCACACCAGGCGCAAGCAAATGCTCTGATAATCAATACAGAAACGACCAAACACGATACAGAAACCACACAACACAACACAATACAGAAACTACACAACATAATACAGAAACCACACAATACAATAAAGAAACCACCGAACACAATGCTGAAATACACAACACAATACGGAAACCACCACACACAATACAGAAACCACACAAATCAATACAGAAACCACCGAACACAATGCTGAAACGCACAACACAATGCGAAAACCTCCACACACAATACAGAAACCACACAACACAATACTAAAACCACCGAAGACAATATAGAAACCACACAACACAATACAGAAACCATCTAACGCACTACAGAAACCATCGAACACAATGCAGAAACCACCCAACACAATACGGAAACCTCCACATACAGTACACAAACCACCCAACGCAATACATAAACTACCGACCACAATATAGAAACCAACCATCACAATACAGAAACCACGATACACAGTGCAGAAACCACCGAACACAATACAGAAACCATGATACCCAATGCAGAAACCACCGAACACAATACAGAAACCATCGAACGCAATACAGAAACCAAGGACGCAGTACAGAAACCACCGAAGGCAATACAGAAACCATCAAACGCAATATAGAAACCACTATTGATTTTTGTGTATTTATGCATTCCATGCTTTTGTTTAATTAAATGACAAAGCGCTTTGAGTCGCCGAACACGCAATATAAATTCTATATTATTATTATATTATGGCTCAAACGGGGCCATTTCCAGTTCAATTTGTGATGCCGTAGTGAGGAAAAGTGTCGAACCTCATCAGAATATTGGTTATGGGACCCCCCCCCCCCCCCCCTCTCCCCCCCCAAACCCCCCTTTTTCCCCCCTGTTTTATCGATTCTGTGCGATTGATGCTTTAAGTGCGGTTGTCCCCATTAAATTTGCTGCGGCTGTAGTCTTTTAGACTTTTTGGGTTTGGTGGGCTTTCCTGACTGCTGGTCGGTAGTCCGCTGTTTTGATTTTGTCAGGTCAAGCCAAATATTTATTTATTCCATTTAAAGGAACAAGCAAAACAAAACAAAACAAGCACAACAAGAAAACAACATGAACAAAATTATTTAAAAAAAGAAGAAGAAAAAAAGAAGATTTTGTTGTTTTTGTTGTTGTTGCGACACTGCTTTTTCCATTCCGTGTAATGAATTCTGGAACGCAGTGATTGAGAATTCAGGAGCACCATTGCCGTGCAAGGGAGAATCAACGAGCCGGAGATGATGAGCACGTTTTGCGGGCGGCCGTTAGACCACCGGAATATCGGGTTGCAGCGTCGCGAGAGTCTAGAATCAGACGCGAACAGCAGCACCGACGACGGTGGAGCAGACTGGTTCGCTGCTTGTGACGGCCGGTTAATGCGGGTAGAACAAACAAGGGTAGATAGGCGGATAATTCGTTTTGTTTAAACACCCACAATGGAAAGTAGGGGTTCAGAGAGAAACAGAGAGAGCGAGGGAGACTGATAGCAACCGAGGCGGTGTTTTTTTGCGCGCGACTTGGAGACGCAGAAAAATATCATTGGCGGGAGCTACCACAAGTATCATTTTTGTCGCGACAAACGTAAAACGCGTAAAAAAACGCTTTTTTTTTTTTTTCGCTACAAAATTATGTTTTTGTCGCGACAAAACTTTTGTCACGACAAATATTTGTCACGACAAACACGTGTTTGTCGCGACAACCATACTTTTGTTTCGACAAAAGACGTGTTTTGTCGCGACAAGCAAATTTTTCTCGCGCAAAAAATTTTTTTGCGCGACAAAAAACGTTTTTGTCCCCAAAAAAAAAAAAAAAAAAAAAAGGGGGGGGGGGGGGGGGAAAAAAAAATTTTTTTTTTGGGCCCCTTTTTTTTTGGGGGGTTTTTTTTTGGGGTTTTTTAAAAAAAGGGGGAAAAATTTTGGGGAAAAACCCCCCGGGGGTTTTTTTTTTCCCCCTTTTTTTTCCCCGCCCGGGGGGGGAAAAAAGGGGGAAAAAAACCCCCCGGGGGGGTTTTTCCCCGGGGGTTTTGGGGGGGGAAAAAATTTTTTGGGGCAAAATTTTTTTTAAAAACCCCCCAAAAGGAAAGGGGGGGTTTAAAAAGGGGGGCCCCAAAAAAACCCCCAAAGGGGGGTTTTTTTCCCCCTTTTGGGGGAAAAAAATTTTGGGGGGGGGTTTTTTTTTTTTTTTGGGGGGGTTTTTTTTTTTTTTCCCCCCCCTTTTTTTTTTTTGGGGGCCCCCCCTTTTTCCCCCCAAAAACCGTGTTTTTTTAAACCAATTTTTTTTTTTGGGGGGGGGAACAAAAATTTTTTTTTTTGTTTTTTTAAAAAAAACCCCCCAAAAAAAAAGGGGGAAAAATTTTTGGGTTTTTTTTTAAAAAAATTTTTGGGGCCCCAAAATTTTTTCCCGCAAAAAAAAAGGTTTTTTTTTTCGGGGGGGGAAAAGGGGGGGGGGGGGGGGGAAATTTTTTTTTCCCCCAAACCCCAAAAAAAAAGGGGGTTCCTTTTTTTTTTTTTTTAAAAAATTTTTTTTTGGGGGCCCCCCCCAAAAAATTTTTTTTTTTTCCCCCCCCCCCCGGGGGGGGGGGGGGGGGGGGGAATTTTGGGGGTTTTGGGGTTTTGGGGGGGGGAAAAAAGGGGGGGAAGGGGGGCCCCCCCTTTTGGGGTTTTGGGGCCCCGGGGGGGTTTTTTTCCCCCTTTTAAAAAAAAAAAAAAAAAAAAAAAAAAATTTTTTTTCCCCCCCCAAAAAAATTTTTTTTTTTTTTTTTTTTTAAATTTGCCCCCCCCCCCCCCCCTTTTTTTTTCCCTTTTTTAAAAAAAAAAAAATTTTTTTTTCCCTGAAAAAAACCCCCCGGGGGGGGGGGGGGAAAAAAAAAAACCGGGGGGCCCCTTTAAATTGGGGGAAAAAAGGGGGGGGGGAAAAAGGGGAAAAAGGGAAAAAAAAAGGGGGGGGGGGGGGGGGGGGGGGGGAAAAAAAATTTTGGGGGGACCCCCCCCAAAAAAAATTTTTCCCGAAAAAATTTTCCCCCTTTTGGAAAAAAAAAAAAAAATTTTTTTTTTTTTTGGGTTTTCCCTTTTTTTTTTTTTAAAAAAAATTTTGGGGGGGAAAAAAAAACCCGGGCCCCTTTTTAAAAAAACCCTTTTTCCCCCCGGTTTCCTTTTTTTTTTCCCAAAAACCCGGTTTTTGGGGTTTTTGGTTTTTTTGGGGGCGGGAATTTTCCGGGGGGGGGAATGGGGGTTTGTTTTGGGGGGGTTTTTTTTTTTGGGGGGAAATTTTTGGGGGGTTTTTTTTTAAACCCCTTTTTTTTGGGGGGTTTTTTGGGTTTTTTTTTTTTGGGGGGTTTAAAAAATTTTTTTGGGGGTTTTTGGGGGGGGGTTTTTTTTTGGGTTTGGGGTTTTTTTTTTTCCCAAGGGGGGTTTTTTTTTTTTTTTTTTTTGGGGGGGGGGTTTTTCCCCCCCAAAAAAAAAGGGGGGGCCCCCCTTTTTTTTTTGGGTTTTTTTTAATTTTTTTTTTTAAGTTTTTTTTTGGGGGCCCGTTTTGGGGGGGGGTTTTTTTTTTGGGGGTTTTTGGGGGGGGTTGGTGGGGGGAAAAAAAAAGGGGGAAAAAAAAAAGGGGGGGAAAAAGGTTTTCCCCGGGGAAAGGGGGGGGGCCCCCCCCAAAATGGGGGGGGGTTTTTTTTTTTAAAAAAAAAACCCCAAAAGGGGTTTAAAAAAAATAACCCCAATTTTAAAAAAAAGGGGGGCCCCCAAAAAAGGGGACGGGTTTGTTTTTTTAAAAAAAATTTTTGTTCCCAAAATTTTTTTGGGTTTTTTCCCCGGGGAAAAAATTAAATTTTTCCCCCCTTTTCCCGGGGGCCCCCCCTTTTTTTGGGGGGGCCCCCCGGGGGGGGGGCCCCCAAAACCCCCCTTTTTTTTCCCCCCCCCAAAAAAGGAAAAAAAAGGGGGGGAAAAAAAATTTTAAAAAAAAGGGGGGGGGGGGTTTTTTGAGGGGGGGGGGGGGGGGGGCCCCCCCCCCAAAACCAAGGGGATCCCGGGGGGGGCCCCCCGGGAAAAAAGGGAAAAAAAAAGGGGCCCCCAAAAATTTTCCCCAACAAAAAAGCCAAAAAAGGAAAAAAAAAAAAAACCCCCAAAAAAAAAAACCCCCCCCCCCAAAAAAAAACCCCCCCCCCCAAAAAAAAACCCCCCCCCCCAAAAAAAATTTTTTTAAAAAAACCCCCCTTTTTAAAAAAAAATTTTCCCCAACAAAAAAACCCCCCCCAAAACCCCCCCCCCCCCCCCCCCCAAATCCCCCTTTTTTTTTCCCTTCCTTTAAAAATTTGGAAAAAAAATTTTTTTTTAATTGTTTTTCCCAAAAAAAACCCCCCCTTTACAAAAAAAAAAAAAAACCCCCCCAAAAAAAATTTTAAACTTTTTTTTTTTAAAAACCCACCCCCCAAAAAACCCAAAATAAAACCGGAAATTTTGGGTTTTGGGAAAACCCCTGCCCCCCCCACAAAAACCCCCCCCCCCGACAAAAATTTAAAACCCAAAAAAAAAAACAAACCCCCCCCCCCCCTTTTTTTAAACACCCCCCCCCCCCCCCGGGGCCACCGGGGTTTTCCCCCCCCCAAATTTAAATTAAAAAAAATTTTTTTGGGGGGGGGGTTTTTTTTTCCCCCCCCTTTTTGGGGGGGGGGTTTTTTGGGGGGTTTTTTGGGGGGGGGGGGGGGGGGGGTTTTTTTTTTTTTGGGGGGGGGGGGTTTTTAAAAGGGTTTTTTGGGGCGGGGGGAGGGGGGGTTTGGGGGGGGGGGGGGTTTTTGTTTTGTTTTTTTTTTGGGGGGTTTTTTGGGGGGGGGTTTTTTTAAAAAATTGGGGGGAAAATTTTAAAAGGTTTTTGGGGGCCCCCCCCTTGGGGGGGGCCCGGGGGTTTTTTCCCCAAAATTTTTAAAAAAAATTTGGGGGTTTTTTTAAATTTTTAAAAAATTGCGGGGGTTTTTTTTTTTTAAAGAAATCTTTTTTTTTTTGGGGGGGAAAAAAAAAAAAAAAAAAATTTTTTTAAAAAAAGGGGGGCCGGGGGGTTTTGAAGGGGGGGGTTTTTAAAAAAAAAAAATTTTTTTTTTAAAAGGTTTTTTTAAATTTTTCCCCCTTTTGTTTCCCCCCTTTTTTTTTTAAAATTTTTTTTTTTCCTTTTAAAAAAAAATTTTTTTAAAGGTTTAAAGGTTTTAAATTCCAAAAATTTTGCAAAAGGGGAATTTTTTTAATTCTTTTTGGTTTAAAATTTTTTTTTTTGGGGTTTTTTTGGGGCCCCCCCAAACCCCCTTGGAATGGGGGGTTTTTTTCCCCCCTTCCCTTTTTTTTTAATGCCCTTTTTTTTTTAAAAAGATCCCCCAAAAAAGGGGGAAAAAAACCCCCCCCCCTTTTAAAAAAAAAAAAAAAAAAAAAATTTTAAAAAAAATTTTTTTAAAAAAAAATTTTTTTTGGGGGGGGGAAAAAAGGGGGGGGGGTTTTTGGGTTTTTGGGGTTTTTTGAAAATTAAAGGGGGGCCCCCCCAAAAAAAAAGGGCCCTTTTTTTTTTTCCCCCCCTTTTTTTTTTTTCCCCCCCCCCCGGGGAAAAAAAGGGTTTTAAACCCGGGAAAAAAATTTGGGAAAAAAAACCCAAAAACCCCCCCCCCCCCCCCCAAAAAAAAAAAACCCCAAAAAAAAAAAAAATTTTTTTTAATTTTTTTTTTTTTTTTTTTTTAAAAAAATTTTTTTTTTTAAAAAAAAAAAAATTTTTTAAAAAAGGGCCCCAAAAAAATTTTTCAAAAAAAAAAAAACCCCCCCCCCAACAAAAAAAATTTAAACGGGGTTTTTTTTTAAAAAAAACCCCCGGGGGAGGGAAAAAAATTTAAAAAAAATTTTTTTAAAAAAATTTTTTTTTTCCCCTTTTTTTAAGGTTAAAACCCCCTTTAAATTTTTTAAATTTCAACCCCAAAAAAAAATTTTTTTTCCCCCAAAAAAAAAAAATTTTCCCCTTTTCCCCCCCCAAAAACCCCCCCCCAATTTTAAAACCCATTTTCCCCAAAATTTAAAATTTTTTAAATTTAAAAACCCTTTTTTTAAATTTTTTTTTTTTTTTTAAGGGGAAAACCAAAAGGAATTTAAATTTTTAAAGGTTTTTTTTTTTTTTTGGGGGGGGGGGGGGGGAAAAAAATAAAAATTTTGGGGGTTACCCCCCCCCGGGGGGGTTTTTTTTTTTTCCCCCTCCTTAAAAAAAAAAAAAAAAACCCAAAAACCCCCCCCAAAAAACCAAAAAACCCCAACCCCCCCGAAAAGTTTTTTGGGTTTTTTGGGGGGGGGCCCCCTTTTCTATTTTGGGCCCCCCCCCCCAAAACAAAAAAAAAAGGTTTTTTCCAAAAAAAAAAAATTTTTTTTTTCCTTCCCCCCCTTTAAAACCACCTTTTTTTTTTAAAAAAAAAAACCCCCTTTTTTTTTTTTTTTTTTTTTTGGGGGGGGTTTGGGGGATTTTTTTTTTGGGGGGGTGGGGGGAAAATTTTGGGGGGATTTTTTTTTTTGGGGGGGGGGGTTTTTTTAAAAATTTTTGGGGTTTTTTTCCCCCCCAAAAGGCCCCCTTTTTTAAAAATGTTTAAAGGGGGGGGGGGGCCCAAAAATTTAAAAAGGAAATTTTTTTTTTTTTTTTCCCCTTTTTTTTTTTAAATTGGCCCCCCTTTTTTAAAACCCCAAAAATTTCCAAAAATTTTCTTTAAAAAAAAAATTTTTTAAAAGGGGGAAAGCTTTTTTTGGGTTTTTTTTTTTGAATTTGGGTTTGGGGGGGGGTTTTTTCCCCCTTTTTTAAAAAAAGGGGTTTTGGTTTTAAACGGGGGGGGTTTTTAAAAATTTTTTTTAAAGGGGTTTATTTTTTTTTTTTGGGGGGGGTTTTTTTTTGGGGGTTTTTTTGGTTTTTGGGGGGTTTTTTTTTTTTTTTCCCCCCTGGGGGTTGGGGGGGGAAAAAAAAAAGGGGAAATTTTTTGTGGGGGGGGGGGAAAAAAGGAAAAAAGGGGGGTTTTTTTTTTGGGGGGGGGTTTTTGGGGGGTTTTTTTTGGGTTTTTTTTCCGGGGGGGGGAAGAAGGGGAAAAAAAAAATTTTTTAAAAAATTTTTTTTTAAAAATTTTTTTTTTGCAGGGGGGAAAAAATTTTGAACCTTTTTAAAAAAATTTTTTTCCCCCCCCCTTTTTAAAAAAAAATTTCCCCCAAAAAACCCCAAAATTTTTTTTTTCCCCGGAAAAAACCCCCCCGGGGGGAAAAAAATTAAAAATTTAAAAAAAAAAACCCTTTTTTTCCCCCCCTTTTTTTCCCCCCCAAAAAAAAAAAAAGGAAAATTTTTTTTTAAAAAATTTTTTTTGGGCCCCCAAAAGGGGCCCCCCCCCGGGGTTTTTTATTTTTCCCCCCAAAAAACCCTTTTTTTTCTTTCTCCCCCCCCTTTTTCCCCCCCCCCCAAAAACCCCCAAAAATTTCCTTTTTTTTTTTTGGAACCGGGAAAAAAAGGGGGGTTTTTTTTTTTTCCCCCCTTTTAGGGGGGGGAAAAAAGGGGGTTTTTTATTTTTTTCCCCCTTTTAAAAATTTCCCCCTTTTTTTTAAAAAACCCCAAAAACCCCCCCCAAAAAAAAAAAATTTTTTAAAATAACCCAAAAAAACAAAAAAAAAAGGGGGGAAAGGGAAACCTTTTCCCCCAAAAAGGAAATTTGGGAAAAATTTTTTAAAAAAACCCCCCAAATTTAAAAATTTTTTTCCCCCCCTTTCCTGGAAAAAAAAACCCCCCGGGAACCCTGGGGGTTTTTTTTAGGCCCCAAACCCCGGCCCCTTTTTTTTTTCCCCCCCCCCCAAAACTTTGGGGGTTTTTTTTTAAAAAACCCAAAAAACCCGGGGGGTTTTTTCCCCCCCGGGTTTTTTTTTTTAAAATTTTTTAAAAAAAAAAAGGGGGGAAAAAAAACCCCCCCTTTCCCAGCCCTTTGGTTTTGGAAAAATTTAAAATTTTTTAAAAAAACCCTTTTCCAAAAAAAAAAAAAAAACCCCCCCCCTTTTTTTTTTTTCCCCCCCCTTTTTCAATTTCCCCCCCCCCCCCCCCCCCAAAAAACCCAACCCCCCCCCAAACCCCCCAAAAAAAAAAAAAAACCACCCACCCCCCCCCCACCCCCCCCAAAAAAAGGGAAAAGGGGGGGAAAAAACCCCAAAAAAAAGGGGTTTTTTGGGGGGGGGGGGGGGGGGGGGGGGTTTGGGTGGGGGGGGGTTGTAACCAAAAATAAAGGGAGAAAAAAGGGGGGAAGATAAAGAAAACCGGAAAAAAGGGAAAAAAGAGAGAGAGAGAGAGAGAGTGTGTGTGTGTGTTTTGTGGTTGTGTGTGTGTGTTTTGTGGTGTGTGTGTGTGTGTGTGTGTGTGTGTGTGTGTTTTGGTGGGGTGTTGTTTTATTCAGTAGACATTCACCACGGGAACCCGGCCCTAAATCGTTAGTGACTGAGCAGTGTAACCTGTTTCACTCCGCGAGCTCACAAAGGAAACTGCCTTATCCAAAACTAACGCAATTAAATAGTAGCGCGACGATCGGGAGAAAAAATAAGCAGGTGAATGGACCGGGAAGGTAGAAATTAAGACAGAAAGAAATTGCTGGCAGTGTGCAAAGCGTGAGTGGCTATATTCTCAGCTACTCCAGGCTTTAAGGGGAAAACATTTGTCAGCTCGGTGTACCTTAATTTCTGCGTCCGATGTACCCCACTGGGGGCTGAAAGATAAGTAGACACTTTTCATCTATCATCGTTTGTTAGTGTATCATAATTATGTCTGTTTGTTAGTGTATCATATGTCTGTTTGTCAGTGTATCATAATTCGTGTCTGTTTGTTAGTGTATCGGTTGACTGGGCGTAAAACACCAACTTACATTATTGTTTTTTTTGTTTGTTTTTTGTATCATATGTCTGTTTGTTAGTGATCATATGTCTGTTTTTTAAATGTATCATATGTCTGTTTGTTAGTGTATCATATGTCTGTTTGTTAGTGATCATATGTCTGTTTTTTAAATGTATCATATGTCTGTTTGTTAGTGTATCATATGTCTGTTTGTTAGTGTATCATATGTCTGTTTGTTAGTGTATCATATGTCTGTTTGTCGCTACAGAAACGTGCTTCCACTGAACATTTCAGCTTTTTTTTTCTTGTTTATTTAAAATCAGAGTGTTTTGGGTTGTTGTTTTGTTTTTTGTTTGTTTGGTATTTGTTTTTGGTTGGTTGGTTGTTTGGTTGGTTGGTTGGTTGATTGGTTGGTTGGTCGGTTGGTTGCTTTTTTTGGGTTTTTTAGCCTTCGGGCCTTTGTTTCAGGTGGGGGCTTTTTATTTTGTTTTTCTTTTTTTTTTGTTTTCTTTTGGGTTTTTTTTTGTTTTTTTTGTATGTTTGGTTTTTTTTTGTTTTTTTTTTGTGTGTGTGGGGTGTGTGTGTGTTTCCCGGGGGGGGGGGGGGGGGTTTTTCGCCCGTTCGAAGGGGAAAGATTAAGACTGACAACGTGAAAGACGAGACTGACAACGTGAAAGACGAGAATGACAACGTGAAAGACGAGACTGACAACGTGAAAGTGACACGAGTGGCAGATTGCCCAAAACAAAACAAAACAAAACAAAACAAAATTCATTGATTGTTTGACGTACAGACGAGGCGGAGCCATCAGGAAACACGCCTTTCGTTGACCCCTACAACTTCTGAGAAGGAATCTCAAACAGCCCGCAACACTTCTTCAGGGCTTAGCCCTCAGTGGAATCCAGTACTGACTAAGCCACTCTAACACCAAGTGTAATTTTAATGCAAGCTGGGAAGTGGTGATGATACATTTTTTGTCGATTGATAAACCCCAATTTGACAAGTGAAGATGAAAATGAAAATGATCCAAGTCGTGCACGGTGTTTCTATAACAGTAAATCATTATTGTACAATGTACTGCTTGCTGTCTTTCGTAATCTGATTGAGCTTGAGAAGGGAGTGAAGTGCGATTGCAGTGATATACATGGATCGCTTCCCAACCCTCATCTCTCTCTCTCTCTCTCTCTCTCTCTCTCTCTCTCTTCCTCTTCTCTCTCTCTCCTCTCTCTCTCTCTCTCTCTCTCTCTCTCCTCTCTCCTCCCGTTGGGGGATTTTCTTGGGCCAGGTTGACGCTGGGGACAGGTTAACGCTAGAGACAGGTTGACGAAGGGGACAGGTTGATGCTGGGGACAGGTTAACGCTAGAGACAGGTTGACGAAGGTGACAGGTTGACGCTGGGGACAGGTTAACGCTAGAGACAGGTTGACGAAGGGGACAGGTTGATGCTGGGGACAGGTTAACGCTAGAGACAGGTTGACGAAGGGGACAGGTTGATGCTGGGGACAGGTTAACGCTAGAGTCAGGTTGACGAAGGTGACAGGTTGACGCTGGGGACAGGTTAACGCTAGAGACAGGTTGACGAAGGGGACAGGTTGATGCTGGGGACAGGTTAACGCTAGAGACAGGTTGACGAAGGTGACAGGTTGACGCTGGGGACAGGTTAACGCTAGAGACAGGTTGACGAAGGGGACAGGTTGACGCTGGGGACAGGTTAACGCTAGGGACAGGTTGACAAAAGGGACATGCTGACGAAGGGGACAGGCTGACGCTGGGGACAGGTTGACGAAAGGGACATGGGACGTGCTGACGAAGGGGACAGGTTGACGGAGGGAACAGGTTGACGACAGGTTGACGCTGGGGACAGGTTGACGAAAGGGACAGGTTGACGCTGGGGACAGGCTGACGAAAGGGACATGCTGACGAAGGGGACAGGTTGACGGAGGGAACAGGTTGACGACAGGTTGACGCTGGGGACAGGTTGACAAAAGGGACATGCTGACGAAGGGTATAAACTGACGATTGGGACATGTTGACGAAGGGGGCATGTTGACGACCGGTTGGTGCTGGGGACAGGCTGACGAAATGGACAGGCTGACGAAGTGGACAGGTCTATTGAGGAGAGGGGCAGGCTGACGAAGTGGACAGGTCTATTGAGGAGAGGGACATGCTGACGAAAGGGACAGGTTGACGAAGTGGACAGGTCTATTGAGGAGAGGGACAGGCTGACGAAATGGACAGGTCTATTGAGGAGAGG
>JABMCL010002692.1:15000-18400 GCA_018857735.1 Alviniconcha marisindica | reverse complement strand
CACGTCGCCCAGGGGCAGCGTGTCTCCACGAGAGATCGCTCTGACCAGGATGCTCGTCTAAACTCCGTCTTCTTCATCGTCTGCGTCTTTCCCATCCCCTTGTTTAGGTCAGTTGGTTTATGACCCGAATTCCCGAAAGGGGAAAAAGAAGTACTAAACAAAACATCAGTAAAAAAGATTCTATTCCCGTCATCCGTTGCAACTTGCAATCTCCTTTAAAATTATTGTTAAAAGAAGAAAGAGCGACAGAGGGTGGGATCAAAGTCCCTCTTTGTGTGTAAGAAATAAAAATGAACGTTCAAGAAGTTGGTGCTAGTTTTAGAAAAGAGTAGGATTTTTTTTTCTTTCTGCGTTTTTTTCCTTTTCCTTTTTCTCTCTGAGGGGCAATGGTAGAGAAACCCAGATAGAGAGTTTCAGAAAACGATTCCCCCCAATTTACAGAAGTCCTGCCTCTAAAATCATTGTGTGTGCGGGTGGTGGGGGCGGCGTGGGGGTGCGTGCGGGGAGCGTGTGTGTGTGTGGGTGTTGTGTGGTGTTGTGTGTGTTGTGGTGTGTGTGTTTTGGGGTGTGGTGTGTGTTGTAAACCCCCCCTGTGCCCTCCTTGGTGAAAGGGGCGCTCTAGAAATCCTCTTTATATTTTTATTAAGAAAGGGTTCGTCTTCCGTTCTGCCAGAGATGAACGCGGGACGACGTCCCCACAACCTTTTCATGACGGGTCTGTGGGTCCTCTCATCCTTCCTAATCAACCCCTTTAACTTTTGGGTTTTAACCATGGGCTCTCGCTACCGACACACCTTCTGGGCATGTTCGGCAGGGAAAACCAGGGAAAAGTGAATCCAGAGAGCACTGACACTAAACAGTGGACATAGCTTTGTTGAATCCCAGGATGTTTTCTAGTGGTCCGGTTTTCAGGTGGAGTTGGGGAGAAGGGGGAAGTTGAATGGTAAGCATAATGAGGATTTTATACTGGCATTTTTTTGCATTCTGCATTCTGCAGCCCACTGCTCCAGCACCTGCAGTCTACGTTTGTCAGATTTCCCTTTCCCCTTCATTGTTTGTTAGTGTGTGTGTGTGTGTGTGTGTGTGTGTGTGTGTGTGTGTTTGGGGGGGGTTTTTTCAGAAACTAGTTTTTTTTTTTCTTTTGTATTTTTAAAATGTTTTTTACTTTAAAAAAAATTAAAAAAGGGAAACATTTTTTTTTTCAGGTAATGTTCTTTAATTTTAAACTTATATTCTTTTTTGGGGGGGGCACGTCAATGTCCAGTCGTTAAAACCTGAGAACACATCCCCGGGCGCTTGGCAAAGATGATGGAAAAGGAGGGGGAAAAGGAGGGATTAAAATTTTCAATAATTTTTCAAAAGGGTTTTTTTAAAGCGTCCATCCCCACCGACGCAGCTTTTTTTTTTGGGGGGGGGGGTGTTTTGTTGTGTGTGTGTGTGTGTGTGTTGTGTGTGTGTGTGGGGGTTTTGGTGTTTGTGTTGTGTGTGTGTGGTTTGTTGTGTGTGGGGTTTTGTTGTTGAGGATGTGTGTATGTGTGTGTGTGTGTGTTGTGTGTGTGTGTGTGTGTGTGTGAGGGGGTGTGTGGGGTGTGTGTGGTGGGGGGTGTGTGTGGTGGTGTGTGTGTGTGTGTGAGGGTTGTGTGTGTGTGTGTGTGTTTTGTGTTTGTGTGTGTGTGTGTGTATGGGTGTATGTGTGTGTGTGTGTGTGTGTGTGTGTTTGGGGGTGTGTGATGTGTGTGTATTGTTTGTGTGTTTGTGTGTGGGGGGTGTGTGTTGTGTGTTTGTGTGTGTGTGTGTTGTGTGTGTGTGTGTGTGTGTGGTGTGTGTGTGTGTATGGTTCAGGGGTGTGTATTTGGTCCTTTTCCCACCTTTGTGTAGATGGGCGCTTGGGAAATCCTTTTTTATTATTTTATTATTATTATTATATTTTTATTATTATTATTATTATTAACTTAAAAATTTTTGGGGGGGGAATTTAAAAATCTAAATTCTAAAACAAATGTGAAACAAGAATGATTCCTAACGTTCTAAATCAAGATGCAAACACACCAAAGGTTAAAAAGAACACTATGTAGTTTGACAAAGCACAAAACACGCTTTTTATTTTGAGAAAACCAACATAACGAAACAGGTGAACCAAAGGCAGATATGTATTCTACATCTAATTTTTTTCACCGTTTAACTGTTGTGTAACTGTTGTTTTGTCACTTGAAAAAGAGATTACCCCGAAAATTCGCGTGTTTATTTTTTTGTCGCGACAGAAGTATGCTTGCCGCGAACAAACGCTTTTGTCGCGACAAAAGACAAATATTTTTGTCGCGACAAACAACTGACAAAAGTTTTGTCGCGGCATGCATACTTCTGTCGCGAGAAAATACGTCTTTTGTCGCGACAAACACGTGTGTGTGTCGCAACAGAAGTAAGCTTGTTGCGACAAAATTATGTTTGTCGCGACTAAATATGTCGCGAAAAATATGTTTCTCTTTTTCTTTCTTTTTTTGTCGCGACAAGCATACATTTGTCGCGACAAAAATGATACTTGTAGCAGCTCCCGCCATGGACAGAGTGCCTCGTCCCAAAAAGAGCCCTAATCGCTTCACAATGGCAACTATAGCGCTCTTCTCTTCCTCCGAGCACACCCACTGCGCTCTACTGGTACGCGACTCTGAATGAGTGACTGTAGCTTTACGTAATGCGTGTTGCACGCCCATTGAAGTGGTTACGACGCTGTTTCGTTGTTAGCTTTCATGGCTGGTGCCACGTGAAACTGTTGCCGTCTCGGTGCACGTTCTGTGTGCACCATACAACTATGTACTAGTTAACCGTGTCACTTCATGCAAAGCAACATACGTAGGGTGCATGTCACACTCCGAGCACCGCTTTCCGGCACCTTCCTCCAAACTCTGCCAGATTTAGTTACGCCACTAAAGGGGCACTCTTTATCTCCGCGCAGCTGCCTTCTGCGCCCTCCGGAAGGTTCGGGTACTAATCACACTCCGAGCACCGCTTTCAGGCACCTTCCTCCAAATTCTGCCAGATTTGGTTACGCCACTGAAGGGGCACTCTTTATCTCCGCACAGCTGTCCACCGACGCGGCGTCAGCGCCCTCCGAAAGGTTGGGTACTAATATGACTGTACAAGCAACCTAGCGCCAAAGCAGGCACGTAAACATGAGACCATCCACCCCGGGTAAAAAAAAAAAAAAAAAAAAGAAAAAAGGTCAGTCTCGATTCAAACGATTGTGGTTTTATTTGTGCTGGTGTAAACTTTGTTGGCGGCTATAAATGACACGCCTTTTTTTCTTCTTTTTTTGAGTTGTTCGTAAAAAACTTACTACTGTTTGAACACCAACAAAAAACTGTTCGTTAGCTGACGTACTAGTGCTGTGCTAGAAGTTATG
>JABMCL010002692.1:7500-10000 GCA_018857735.1 Alviniconcha marisindica | reverse complement strand
GAGACAGAGACAAACAGACAGACAGGCAGACAGGCAGCGAAAGAGAGACACAGACAGACAGAGAAAGAGAGACAGAGACAGACAGAGAAAGAGAGACAGAGACAGACAGAGGAAGAGAGACAGAGAGGGGGGACAGATTCACACAGAGAACCAGACTCGGAAACAGAGAGACCGAAATAATTTCTATCGAAAGCCTTGCCGAACGCAGCAAAGGTAATATCGTGGCGAAACACCAGTCATCAAATCACAGATCTTAGTCGTTCCGACCCCTACACGTCTTTAATACTTCCAGAAGACGTGGTAGGGTGGAGAGAGTGGGGAGGGACAGGAAGTGGGGTGAGGAGGGGTTAGAGGCGGCAGGATGTTGTCTGGCTGGGATAGCGGAAATGAGAATGGGAGAAAGTCAGGCAGCACACAAAGCGCCATCTGAACCCATAAGAAAACCATTTATGGCTCTGGATTCTCGAGGAGCAAGGCCATTAACTGTTTTGTGTGACCGCGACACCCTTACAGGGGTGGGGATGAGAGAGAGAGAGAAAAGGAGAGGGAAAAGAGAGAGGAGGGGGAGAGAGAGAGAGAGAGAGAGAGAGAGAGAGAGAGAGAGAGAGAGAGAGAGAGAGAAGAAGAGGAGGAAGAAGAAGAATTAAGCAATGAATAGGAAAAAGTTGTCGTTTTCTCCGGTCTTCTTCTTTTCTCTCCTCTTCTTCTTTAAGAAAAGACAGAGGGAGAGAAAGAGAAGGGATGGAGGGAGGAGGGTCCAGACAGAGTTGAGGGGGGAGGGAAAGCGAGACAGAGGTAGAGAAGGAGGAAATGAGGAAGCAAAAGAGAGAGAGAGAGAGAGAGAGAGAGAGAGAGAGAGAGAGAGAGAGAGAGAGAGAGAAATAAAGCGGAAGAAAAAGGAGAGAAAAAAAGAGAAGAAAAAAAGGAACAGAAATGTCATTTTCAATACCCATGTGCATTAAAACAATATTGGTAGCTAATATTCTATGTACAAGTCTTATCTGGAACCATTTTAGTTTTATCTCTTGGATGTTTTGCATTTTCTTAAAGGTTCTGCTCCAGTCAATGTCTGTATTCAATCTTGCTTATCTTAACTGTTTCCTCAAATGAGTTCTTGTCACCTTCTAACATAATTTCAGTATCATCAGCATACTGCGAAATTTTGTACTCAGTTTCTCCTATTAAAATACCTTTAATATTCTTATTTTGCCTAATCATAGTAGCAAGTATTTCTACGCATAAAATAAATAGATATGGTGATATTGGGTCCCCCTGTCTACATCCCCTCTGAATTGAAAACCATTCTGATAATTGTCCATTAACCGCGACAGATGACTTTATATCTCTATAAAATGTGAATATCCACTGGCTAATATCGGGCCCAAATCCAAACGCATGTAAAACTTTAAACATAAATCTCCAATCCACTGAATCGAAGGCTTTTTCAAAGTCTAAACACAAGAGTAGCCCAGGCATATTTTCTTTGTTCAAATAACTAATTAAATCGTATATCAGTCGAATATTATCTCCTATATATCTGTTGGCCATAAACCCAGTTTGGTCTTCATTGATCAAAGAAGGCAGGACACGTTTTAAGCGATTGGCAATACAAGTGGATCCTATTTTGTAAACAACATTAAGGAGTGAAATTGGCCTCCAGTTTTTATTAGGTCTTTTGATTTGTCCCCTTTTGGTATGCATATTATTATTCCTTCTTTCTGTGTTGATGATAATTCACCTTTTCTAAACCCATTATTTAATGATTTAACAACGAATGCACCCAGCTGTCGCCAAAAAAACTTAAAGAATTCAACAGTAAAACCATCAGAGCCTGGGCTTTTATTGTTTTTCATGTTCTTGAGTGCAACGCTTGCTTCATCTAAAGTAATTTCCCCTTCGAGTGAGGTCTTTTCTTGCACTGTCAATGTTGGTATATCCTCAACCAAGTCTAATATTTCACAATCTTCTAACTGTCTGTCAGAGTATAATCTTTCATAAAACATTTTGACTTCCTTTATAATGTCCTTAGTTTCATATATTTCCTCACCATTGTTTAAAGTAAGCCTAATCATTTGTTTACTAACGTAATTACGTTTTTCAAGTGCACAAAAATATTTTGTTATTTTTTCGCCTTCGGCAACCCATCTTGCTCTCGATCGAAGCAGAACTCCCTCCATCTTTTTCTCTCTAAGTGCAATTAGCTCCTGTTTATAAGATTCTAGTTTCCCTTTCTCGTCTTCTGTCAATTTAATTTTAGTTTCTAAGCTCTGAATATTGTTCTGCAAATCCCTTTCCTTTTCCTGATCCACACATTTTTTCATTGTAGCAGACGAGATTGTCTTTGACCTAATTTTCATAAGTAGTACGTCTAAAAATAGCTGATCGGAAATTACAAATTGAATGTCACATTTCGGGATGAAAGGAAGTTGTTCACGAGAATAGGGTAGAGCTGCATATTCTTCAATCACGGTTCTTATAACATCATTTATTTCGTAGTCTG
>JABMCL010002692.1:0-2500 GCA_018857735.1 Alviniconcha marisindica | reverse complement strand
GTTACAGTCTGACTCTAGGAGATCCAGAATGATTCGAGGAAACCAAGTGTGACTGTAGAAGAGCCACTGTGACTCTAGGAGGAGACTGAGTGTGGCTCTAGGATTTACAGTGTGATTCTAGGAGATCCAGTGTGGCTCTAGGATATCCAGTGTGGCTCTAGGAGATCCAGTGTGCCTCTATGAGTTATAGTGTAACTCTAGGAGATCCAGTGTGGGTCTGTGAGATCCAGTGTGGCTATGTGAGATCCAGTGTGGCTCTAGGAGATCCAGTGTGGCTCTAGGAGTTACAGTGTAACACTAGGAGATATACTGTGACTCTAGGAGTTCCAAGGTTACAGTCGCAGGATGTCAACCTTACATCGCTGGAATGAGACAGACGCAGTAACACTAATTTTACAAAACAAGACAGACAACAGCACAAATTCACCAGACCTCATGTCCAACACCACTGCGGGACATTCAGGATGCATTAGCCTCCAATACCAAGACTTCATCCCTTGGGACAACCCCGACAACATCATCAGTTTCCAAGTGGAGGACGTGATGCGGAGACTGAAAGACGTGGTGTTTCTGCCCATCTTGTTCCTGATTGGCGGGCCTGCCAACGTCATCAACATGGCGGTCTTCTACAAGCAGGGTCTGAAGGAACGCATCAACGTGTGTCTGTTCGCCTTGTCTCTGGCCGACGGGCTGTACCTTGCCAACAACATGCTGTGGTATGGTGAACAGCTGCGTTTACAGTTCACCACGAAAGAAATGTAATAATATGATTGGTCTTGTGTGTGTGTGTGTGTGTGTGTGTGTGTGTGTGTGTGTGTGTGTGTGTGTGTGTGTGTGTGTGTGTGTGTGTGTCTTTGTGTGAGTGTGTGGTGTGCGTGTGTGTACGTGCATCCGCGTGTGTTGCTGAGAGTGTGTGTGTGCGCGCGTGCATGCGTGCGTATGTGCGCGCGCCTGTGTTGTGTTGTGTTGTGTGTGTGTGTGTGTGTGTGTGTGTGTGTGTGTGTGTGTGTGTGTGTGTGTGTGTGTGTGTGTGTGTGTGTGTGTGTGTGTATGTCTTTGTGTGAGTGTGTGGTGTGCGTGTGTGTACGTGCATCCGCGTGTGTTGCTGAGAGTGTGTGTGTGCGCGCGTGCATGCGTGCGTATGTGCGCGCGCGCCTGTGTTGTGTTGTGTTGTGTTGTGTGTGTGTGTGTGTGTGTGTGTGTGTGTGTGTGTGTGTGTGTGTGTGTGTGTGTGTGTGTGTGTGTGTGTGTTTTAAATGGTAATGGTATAATCTGTTTGTTCGCTATTCTTTCAGTGTTTATTGTTTACTAGGGCAATGTATTAATCACGTAATAGAGTAAGTACGGCATGTGTTGTTTGTTAGTTGACTGCGTGTGTATCATAGGTTAGCAAATTATGTCAAGTTATACTGGCAAAAGTGTGTACAAGAATGCAAGGCAAAGTGGTCACAATATGATAAAAAGTTATTTTAACGTACAGATTTTCATGCTAGCAGCCATCTTTGACTTGTACGATTTCAATCAAAATCTTGATTATCTCAGAGTTCTGATCTAATGGAAGCCTCACAATTCACGCGGCTTTTCGGTTTGATTAGCTCATATCTATTGCACTCATAGACTATAGTTTATTATGTCTAAGAACTAGAACAAAAATAACAGAGAGAGACAGACAGACAGACAGACAGAGACAGACAGACAGACAGACAGACAGATAGACACACAGAGACACACAGAGACAGACAGAGACAGACAAACAGACAGAGCAGCAAACTAAAATCACAAATCAGTTTTGAAACTACTAAAAAGAATGGGGGGTGGGGGGGGGGAGGGGGGGGGGAGGGGGGGGGGGGAACAACAACACCCAACCACACACACAAGAACCCGCTATCTAAACACACTAATCAATATGGCTTCTGTCGTTTAAAATATTGTTCCGTGCTATGAATTGATCTTTCCCCAAATTAACATTTCCCCAAATTAACATTAGTAGCAACAGTAGTAGTAGTAGGAGGAGGAGGAGGAGGAGTAGGATTGAGAGAGAGAGAGAGAGAGAGAGAGAGAGAGAGAGAGAGAGAGAGAGAGAGAGAGAGAGAGAGAGAGAGAGAGAGAGAGAGAGAGAGAGAGAGAGAGAAAGACACACACACACACAACACACACACACACACACACACACACACACACACACACACACACACACACACACACACACACAGATAGACATGCAGAAAGACAGACAGACACAGATAAACATGCAGACAGACAGGCAGACAGGCAGGCAGGCAGGCAGGCAGACAGACAGACAGACAGAGAGATAGACAGACAGACAGATAGACAGACAGACAGAGACAGAGACAGAGACAGACAGACACAGACAGGCAGGCAGGCAGAGACAGGCAGACAGACAGCAGACAGAGACAGACAGGCAGACAGACAGGCAGGCAGGCAGGCAGAGACAGAGACGAGACAGACAGCAGACAGACCAGAAAAGGACAGGGGGAAC
>JABMCL010002451.1:7500-17398 GCA_018857735.1 Alviniconcha marisindica | reverse complement strand
GTAGCTGCTTCAAACTCGCCCAGCCTACTTCGTAGTACTACTTGGTACTTAGTTGCTGTCAGCCGCTTGCACCATCCCGCTTCACACCCTCCTCCGTGGCCACGAACATCACTGTACAAAATCAGGGCCAGCGGTTGCAGATTTCAAGGTGCTCTTCTGAAGGAATAAATACCACCCCTCACCCACCCCCTCCCACCCACCCACCCACTAAATTATATGTATATAATGAAGCTTTTTTTTTTCTTCTCTTTTTTTTGTTTTTGTTTCCTTTGTTTTTGGGGTTTTTTTTTTTTGTGGTTTTCTTTTCCCCCTTTTTCCCAGGTTTAAAACCCCTTGTACAAATCTGGGGCAAGCGGTTGCAGATTTCAAGGGTGCTTTTCTGATCTGAAGGAATAAAAAACCCCCCCCCCCCCCCCAACCCCCCACCCTCGCACCCCCCAGATAATACTAAAATTTTTTTTATTTTTTTTTATTTTTTTGGGTTTTTGTTTTTTTTTGTACCCTTTCCCCTTTTGTTCAACCCCCTCCTGGCCACAAACCTGTAAAAAATCGGGGCCAGCGGTTGCAGATTTAAAGGGGTGCTCCAAGGAAAAAATACCCACCCCCACCCCCCCCCCCCCCCCCACCCCCAAAATTATATGTATATAATAAAGGTTTTTTTTTTCCTTTTTTTTTTTTTTGTTTTGGGGTGAAAACCGAGGTCCTTTCCCCCCCCCCCCCCCCCCCCCCCCCTCCCCCCCCTCTTTCCCCCCCTCCCCCCCCCCCCCCCCCCCCAACCCAACCCTCCTACTCAATTTATTGGTGAGTAAAATCTTTGTCTGACAGACTTCGTTATTTCTGTGACTGAATCCATTGTTCTTTGATTTCTTTTTGTGCTGCTTGGTATTTTGGGGTCAGACGTTTTTTGTTTTTTGTTTTTTTAGATTTTCTGTCGAAGGGCTATGCAGCCAACTTGTAAAAATGACGCGGTGTTGTTGTTCGCACCTACTTGACATCGATGTACACGTAGTTAGCATCGCGCGTTTAACACTCGCCGATGTTTTTTTTAAATGTTTTTTAAATATTTTTTTAATCTGATTTTAGCGATCTGACCCGTCTGGCAAAAATTTGCAGTTTTTGGTTACATTTTTATTTTTTTTTTTATTTTTTTTTGAATTAATTTTTGGGTTTTTAGGGCCCCATTTTCCCCTTTTAATTTTAGGCCAGTTTTTCAAAAAAAATACCCCCCCCTTACCCCCTCACCCCGGGGGGGGGGTGGGGTGGTGGTGGTGATGGTGGAGGGCGTGCACCCTGGCCCACTTTGATTTCAGTTTTTTCTTGGAAGCAGTAAGGTCAAACCGCTGCCGGGTAGGAGGAGGCGTGTGTGAGGGTGTTGTAGTGTGCGCTTTTTTTCTTTTTCTTTTAAATATATATTATTATTTTTTATCTTCAGGTTTTGCTTTTTCACTCTTTTTGGGGTTGTAAGGCAAGAAAGAGCTTTACAAGCAATTTAAAAAGGACAAAGAGGATTCTTCCCCCCCCCCCCCCCCCCCCCCCCCCCCCCCCACCACCAAAAAAGCGAGGGGGGGAAAAAGAGAAAAAAAGAGAGGGGGGCGAGCTACGTTTGAATTAATTTTCGGTGGGTTTTGATCTCTGTATGACTATGTACCGGTACCTACTTTTGAACAAACACTTTTGTAATCTTTTTCTCTTGAACATTGGCTAGTCACTCCTGTTTTATATTAGTCACTCCTGTTTTATATTAATTCTCTCTCCCCCCCCCCCCCCCCCCCCCCCACCCCCACCCCCCAGATAGACCCGAAAATCTAGAAGATTTCGACTGCTAATAGATTTACTGTAACCAAACTTCAGAAGCAACTGCCCGAGTGAAGAACACTTTTTGTCTCGCACGACCAAAACTGTGGCTCATGTTCATTGACGAATTACGTACACATGCAGATATTTGGGCGGTAGCGACGTCTTTGCGCAGTGCTGTGCTATTTGGGCGGTAAGCTGGTGGTGACGTGCTGCTTACAGGTTGTAGTCTACCGTTGGTGGAGTTGATGTACTCTGTGTTTAAATACTCGCTTGCCAGGTGAGAGGTACCGCATGCGGGCGACTCGGGTCTTTGTCGTTGTGCTCACGTGACGTGTTTCGAGCGCTGATTAACATTGGTTAGTTCCCTTGCTTGTCGGTTATTAGAGTTAGCTGGGAAAGGGTGCCTTTAAAAGCTGTTTGCACTTTAAAATGGGGGGGGGGGGGGGGGGGGGGGGGGGGGGGGGGGGGGGGGGGGGGGGGGGGGCTTAAAAAAAAACCCCCCACAACCCCCTCCCCTTAAAAAAAAAAAAAAAAAGGCAGAGAAATGGTCATGTCTATGTGGTTGTGCATGATTTGTTTGTAAAAGATTTCGTTGACACGTCTTCCGTCTGTGATGACGTCCTCCGTGTGTATGCATCTTTACTCAAATACGTCATGTGTTTACTGCTTTGTCGTGTTCACGGAGTTCACTACTGCTTGTACTCGGTCCTCTTCGTATGCTGAACGCAAAAGGAAAAGAGGTATCGTGTTTATTACGGCCAGACTGCCTGGACTGACACGGTGCAGGGTATTTAGGTGTGTGTTTTTTTTTCTCTTTTTTTTCTTTGTTCTTTTTCTCTTCTTTTTTGTATGTGTGTGTGTGTGTGTGTGTGTGTGTGTGTGTGTGTTGTGTGTGTGTGTGTGCGTGGTGTGTGTGTGACTCACGTAAAGTCTTATGAATTGTTTTAATTTAAAAAAGAAGAAGATAATTTTGCTTGACAGCTGGAGCCATCGGATTTTCTACGCCTTTTACGGCTGCTGCTGCTGCTGCTGTTCTCTCTGCGTCTCTATATCTCTTTTGTCTCCATCTGTGTCTGGGTGTTTTTCTCTGTCCATAGTCTGTTCCTGTTTCTGCTTGTCTTTGTCTGTCTGACTCGGTCTTTCTCACTTCTCTCTCTGTCTCTCCCTTTTTGTTTCTCCCCCTCCCACCCCCCGCACCCCGCCCTCTCGAGCGAGTTCAACTGAAAAGGAGCTCGCTCATGCATTTAAAAAAAAAAATCAAATCATTTTCACTTAGACGCCGGTGTTTTCTGTTTTCTTCTCGTGCTACAATAAACATAGCGAGTTTTCACAAAAGGCGTTTTGTTGGTTTTTCTGTCTTGTACAAAAGGTGAGCTTCGTCCAGCACAGACAGACATACAACATACAGACAGACAGACAGCGAAAGCAAGCAGACAACCATGGCAGTGGTTCTGGCATTTGCAGCCTCCATCAGTTTATATTACTCGTGTGTGTGTGCAGTTGAGTGTGTGTGTGTGGAGGCACGTGTGTGTGTATGGACGTGTGCGTGCGTGCGTGGATATGTGTGTGCGTGAACGTGCGTGTGCGTGGACGTGTGTGTGAGTGCTTGAACGTGTGTGTGTGTGCGTGCGTAGATGTATGTATGCGCTATGGTGTATGTGCGTAGATGTGCTAAGATACTTGTGGATAATATTTACAAAAACACAAACAAAAAACCGAGGCATCATTTATACACTTGCACGAAGCATGAACGAATGAGTGTTTTCTGTCTTCTTTTTTTGTCTTTTTTTTTTTTAACACTAAGCACAAAAGAACTTCCACACAAAAGAGAGACGCAGAGAGATAATAAAATTCTTTATTTAGGAGGGTAATAGATAAAATTAGATAAGCATATAGAGAGAGAGAGAGAGAGAGATACACCCAGTCCTCCAAGTGACTATTCTAGATCTAATTATACATGTACAGAGAGAACTCGAACTAGAAAACTTTATTTTACAAGGATTGTAGTTTAGGTTCAGACAAAACCTAGTAAGTAAGCTGGTGTTTCAGGCCCAGTCAACCGGTGCGGGTATATCAGGGCGATCAGACGAAACCTAACAAGAGACGGAGTGAGAGTGAACGAAAGAGAAGGAGGGAGAGAGAGAGAGAGAGCGCGCCCACTGAACGATAGAAAACAGTCGAGACAGCTGCTGGCAGTGGTTCTGGGAACGGCGCACCGTGCCCACAACAATGCCACTCTGCCGTCTGGTACATGGTGAGCTTGATCTAGTAATGACAACGCTTCGACTCTACCCTCTTTCCCCCCCCCCTCCCCCCCCCTCCTCGCCCACCCACCCCACCCCCCCCTCCCCTCCCCCCCCCCCCCCCCCCCTCTCCTGAACGTTGAGTTGTCCTCCCCCCCCCCCCCCCCCCCCCCCACCCCCAACCGTGCGTCTGGTGGCTTGATCTGTAAGACACCGCTTCGACTCTACCCTCTCCCCCCCCCCCCCCCCCCCCCCCTCCCCCCCCATCCCCTCCCCCCCCCCCCCCCACCCCCCACCCCATCCTCTCTTGCCCCATGACCCCCACCTCTCCCTCCTTGCCACCCCAAACCCGGGTTTGGGATTTGATCCTGTTTTCCGCACCACTTGTCTCAGACGCCTGGAGTACAACGACTGACCACTGAGCCAAGGAACCCTGTGAGAGAAAGGTTAAACCCCAGAAGGGGGCATTGGTGTGGACAAAAGCACAATCCGTTGAACGGTATTGGTCGTTGGGTATGGTGCCAGGACCCCCTCCCCCCCCCCCCCCCCCCCCCAAGTCTTTTTTTCGGTATAGCGGTGACGTGAAGCGATGGGGGGTGGGGGGGTGCCTGTGTGTGTGTGTGGAAGTGTGTCACAGTGTGAGTGTTTTAGAGAGTCCAAGCAGAGTTTGAATCCTACCGTAACTGCGCCTGTGTGTGTGTGTGTGTGTGTGTGTGTGTGAAAGTGTGTCACAGTATGTGTGTGTGTGTGAAAGTGTGTCACAGTGTGTGTGTGTGTGAAAGTGTGTGTGTGTGTGTGTTAGAGACCCTTTGTGGTGACTGGGCTCAAAGCACCAGCTAACTCACCGACTTGTCTTTTACTGCCCGGTCAACCACACTGAGAGTGGAAGAGAGCGCTGCATTGTTTCAGTGTCTGTTCTGTAGTCTGCAAATAGTTTATTATTTTTAAGCGCCAAAGATGGTTTCGTCAGTAGTCTGCTGTGAATATGGTTTGATCAGTATGAGTATGAGTCTGTTATGGATACTTTTTTGTTGTTGCTGCTGCTGTTGTTGTTTGTTTGTTTTGTTGTTGTCTAGGGTCTGCCATGGATTAAACTGAAACTGAAACACAGCTGATGAAGTGATGCTTAATGTCCTCAGATGTCAGTTGTCATATTAGGGACAAGTTGTGACCAGTGCCGAAGCACGGTTCAATAATTCTTTGCGTCCACGGAAACCAGAAAGCTCGTTAGGACGGACAGCCCAGGACGGCCACCTCGACTCTCACACAGCTCCTGAACTATGTGAAACACGTCTACCTTGTCGTGGGTTTTTATACGTCTCAGAGAGTGATGATCGAAACTGGACCGTAGTCGGTGACGTGACCCCGTCGGCATTTGTGACTGACTAGGGGAGAAACCGACCAGTGAGCGTTTTCTATCGTATCCACTCAGGCTTTGTACTGTATTGTGAATTTATTCTTGACACCCGCCTCGTCCTTTCACGCTCTTTTAAACAGCCTTGATGCCAGAAAATGGAAAAGCTTTCCTGAAACGAATTTCAATCGATTCTCTCTGTCGGTGTCTGTCTGTCTGTCTCTCCCTTTTCCCTTTCCCTGTCTGTCTATCTGTCTCTCTCGTCAGTCTCTCTCTCTCTCTGTTTGTCTATCTCTCTGTCTGTCTGTCTGTCTGTATCTGTCTCTGTCTGTCTGTCTGTCTGTCTGTCTGTCTGTCTGTCTTGTCTGTCTCTGTCTCTTTCTGTCTCTCTCTCTCTCTCTCTCTCTCTCTCTCCTCTCTCTCCCTCTCTCTCTCTCCTCCTCTCTCTTCCTCTCTCCTCTCTCTCTCTCATTCGCCCATTAGCCCTCTCTCTTTCTCTCTTCTCTCTCTCTCTCCCCCTTCTTCTCTCTCTCCTCTCTCTCTCTCTCGTCTTATTTTCCTTTTTTCCCCTCTGTTTTTTTTCCCCCCCCCAACCCCCCCTTCTCACTCTCGTGCCACTGAAACAGAACACTGCGTGTCACCGTCAGAGACAGAAATTTGACACGTCTTACGACAGCGTGAACTTTGGATCTATTACGGACGCAGAAAAATAAAGTCCAAAATCTGCAGAGGCCCCTGGAGGCTCTCTCTTGAAATCCAGGAGCTGGGAAAAAATTTTCCTTTTTTTGGGGTCTGAATCCAAAAATTTTATTTACCTTTCTTTAAAAAAAAAAAAAAAAAAAAAAAATAATTTTTTAAAAAAAAAAATCACACACACACACACCACAACACACACACACACACACACACACAACAAAAAAACCCCCACATTACCCCAATTTTTCCAAATCCTCTTCAGACAGAGTGACGTCTTCAAAACAGAGTGACAACAGCAGCGAACCAGACTTGTGCTTGGGACTAGGTGAACTGTGTTTCTCCCAGACTGTTTAACTGGGAGTTTAACCCTTTTCAAACAGAGTGACAACAGCAACGAACCAGACTTGTGCTTGGGACTAGGTGAACTGTGTTTCTCCCAGACTGTTTAACTGGGAGTTTAACCTTTTCCTTGCCGGCCGGGGAATTCCAGTGCACCGTCAGTTCTAGTCAGTTCCTCCCGAGAATGGTTTCAAAGAGACTGAGTTTCGATCAGCAAACCAGAAACATTATAAGCTTAAAAGATTTGTTCCACAAGGGCCAGGGATGTGCACACAATGTTGGAACGCTAGCACTGAAGATGTCACACGACGTCATTGGGGAAAAGCTTTGCCATTGACGTCGTACAGCAAACGTCCTCAGGGCCGAGAAATACGGGTGGATTAAATATCGACCAGCTGAGTCCGTCGATCCATCCGCGTGCTGCTATGCATGCGTGCATTCAGCTTTGGTTCTGAGTAACAACAAAAACAAACAAACAACAACAACAACAACAACAACAACAAAACGTCTGGAGCCAAGCCAGCACTGTGAAACGAGACCAAAGCAGACGGAAGGTTGTAGAAAAGAATGCTTTTCAGTTTTGAATCAGATAGTGCAAAAACAGGCGTACATTTTCAGGGTAACTGCCAGCCGCCTCCCCCCCCCCCTTCCATCCCCCCCCCCCCCCCCCCCCCCCCCCCCCCCCCCAAAGCAAAAACAACAGACAAAAATGCGTAAACAAACGCTGGGGGGAAGAAATTCAATCTACTTAGCCGCTGTAAAAAAGTGCATATTTCTTTTTTGTCTGCCACCCCCCCCCCCCCCCCCCCCCCCCCCCCCCCCCCTTCTGTCTGTCTTTCTTCGGTCTCTGTGTCTACCCACTGTCTTTGTCTCTGTCTTTGTCTTTGTTCTTCTCTGTTTTCTGTCTGTCTGTCTGTCTTCTGTCTGTCTGTCTTTTCTGTCGGTCTCTGTGTCTGCCTACTGTCTTTTTCTCTGTCGTTGTCTTTGTCTTTTTTCTTTTGTTTTTCTGTCTGTCTGTTGTCTTCTTCTGTCTTCTGTCTGTCTGTCTGTCTTTCGTGGTCTCTGTGTCCCCAGTCTTTTTTTCCCCGCTTTTTTTTTTTGTCTCTGTTTTTCGTTGTCTGCTGCTGTTGTCTTACTGTCGGTCTCTGTGTCTGACCACTGTCTTTGTCTCTGTCTTTGTCTTTGTCTTTGTCTCTGTCTGCCTGTCTGCCTGTCTGTCTGTCTGTCTGTCTGTCTGTCGGTCTGTCGGTCTTATCTGTCGATCTCTGTGTCTGACCTACTATCTTTGTCTCTGTCTTTGTCTTTGTCTCTGTCTGTCTGTCTGTCTGTCTCTGTCTCTGTCTCTCTCTCTGTCTCTGTCTGTCTCTGCGCTTGTTTTGTCTTGTCTCTGTCTCTGTCTCTGTCTCTGTCTCTCTCTCTCTCTCTCTCTCCTCTCTCTCTCTCTCTCTCTCCTCTCTCTCTCCTCTCCTCTCTCTTCTCTCTCTCTCTCTCTCTCTCTCTCTCTCTCTCTCTCTCTCTCTCTCATGTGTGTGTGTGTGTGTGTGTGGGGGGGGGGGGGGGGGGGATCACATTATTCCAAGCACTGGACAGCTCAACCAAAAACAGAGAAGTGGATTAGCTCTCCATCTCATTTTTCATCGTTTTTCACCGTTTAATTTTTGTTTAAGTGTCCTGTTGTAGCTTGATAAAGGGGATTACCCCTGAAAATTCGCACTTTGTTGCATTTTGTCCTAATAAATAGCGTTATTTTGAACCTTTTATGTGTTTGGATCGAATTTAGTTGTTGTTGTTTTCTCGGTTTTCTGGTGTCCTTTTTAATATGGTTTGTATAATGTACGTGTACTCAACATATCTGAGCTAATTGCATCCTTAGTTAGTAGTAGTTTCCCTCATGGGCGAGGGCTGGGTGTAAACAGACCCTGAGTCTTCTCTACTACCCTCATAAAATAAAGTTTATTCGTTTATCCATTCTCTCTCTCTCTCTCTCTCTCTCTCTCTCTCTCTCTCTCTCTCTCTCTCTCTCTCTCTCCTTTCTCTCTCTCCCAACTCCCCCCCTCGCACTTTCTTTGTATTGATAATCCTGAAAACAACAGTTTGGGAAGAGACCATTATTTAAAATGGTCAATACCTGTACCTGTCACCACTAGCATGACTCCTGCATTAAGATGGGCAAACGATGAGAACACCCCCACCCCCCCACCCCCCCACCCCCCCACCCTCACCCAATCATTTAATCCTAAGCCCCCTTTCCCTATCGGTCCGGTGGGCCCCAGGGGTTTGACAAACCGGGCCTTTCTTCAAAGCGTTGGTCCAGGTTCGACCTCGCTGTCCCGGGTACGCCGCGCCACGAGTTGTCGGTCTTTGAGGCCGAGCAGTACGTGATACCGATCGACACCCCCAGACACACGCCGGTACAGCTAATACACATAGCCCACAATGAATTAATGCATGCATGCATGAACATAGTTCAGGAGCTGTGTGAGAGTCGAGGAGGCCGTCTTGGGCTGTCCGTCCTAACGAGCCTTCCGGTTTCCGTGGACGTAAAGCTATACTGAACCATGCTTCGGCATTGGTCTCAGCTTGTCCCTAATTGCTAATATGTCAGCTGACATCTGAGGACATTAAGCAACACTACCTGCCTACCTATGCATGCATGAAGAGGCGGGGTAGAGGACAAACAGGTATTTTCAGCAGGTAGGCTGTGAGGAGGCTGGGAGTGAGTGGGTGGGGGTTGGAGGAGGGGAGGGGGGGGGGAGAGGCAGAAGGAGGGAGGGAGGGGGTCCTCAGAGTGAGGATAACGCATGTTAATGTATATGGAAGGTATTGTTTACCCACTAGTTGTGCGTGCGCCGGTTTGGCCCAGCGGCAAGGCGTTAGGCGGGTAAGTAGAAGGAGGGACCTCGGTTCGAATCCGCCGCTTCGGTTCTCCTTTCGCTTCCAAAGTTGTGGGCTGTGGACACTGTGTTGCGACTAGTTTGTTCCTCACAATTAATGAAACATTAAAATGGTTGTAATCGCTGCCCATCTTAATGCAGGAGTCATTTCTGGTGGTGACAGTGTAGCGATAGGTATATGATCTCCCTCTTCCCCCACCTCCATACTCCAATCAGAGCTCAGGAGCTGTGTGAAAGTCGAGGTGGCCGTCCGGGGCTCCCCATCCTCTAATAGCCCTTATGGTCTCTGTGAACTTGAAATGGTCCAATCAGAGCTCAGGAGCTGTGTGAAAGTCGAGGTGGCCGTCCGGGGCTCCCCATCCCTAACAGTCCTTACGGTCTCTGTGGACGTAAAGCGACATTGAACTTAACCATTAGTTGTTTTCCGGCAGAGCTCAGGATTTGTGTGAAAGACGAGGTGGACGTCCTGGGCTCCCCGTCCCTGATAGCAAGTCCGTACGGTCTCTGCATTGTGGACGTAAAGCAGTACTGAACTCAAACCACTAGTTGTTTAGAGCTCAGGGTCTGTGTGAAAG
>JABMCL010001302.1:17500-19064 GCA_018857735.1 Alviniconcha marisindica | reverse complement strand
GAACCAGGACCCTACAGGGAAGAAAAAGAAAGACACCTAATTCTCACGGGGTCCTCTGCGGGCATGCATAAAAATGTCACGGGTCTGTTGAACCCCGGGCCCCGCTACAGGGAAGAAAAATAAAACCCCTTAATTCTCACAGTGTCCTCTGCAGCATGCAGTAACAGTGTCACAGTCTGTTGAACCGGACCCTACGGGGAAAGGAAAAACTAAGACACCTAATTCTCACAGTGTCCTCTGCAGCAGGGAGTAACAGTTCACAGTCTGTTGAACCGGACCCTACAGGGAAAAAGGGTAAGACACCTAATTCTCACGTTCCTTTTAAAATGCCAACAGTTTCAAACTGTTGAAGCCGGACGCTACAGGGGGAAAGGGAAGGGAAAATAAGACACTTAATTCTCACAGTGTCCTTTTCAGCATGCAGTAACAGTTTCACAGTCTGTTGAAGCCGGACCCTACAGGGAAGAAGAAGTAAGACACTTAATTCTCACAGTGTCCTCTGCAGCATGCAGTAAGAGTGTCACAGTCTGTTGAAGTCGGACGCTACAGGGAAGAAGAACTAAGACACCTAATTCTCACAATGGCCTCTGGAGCGGTCTGTCCTTCCATCTGTCCTGGCTCTCCGCCCTCGCCAGCTGACTCAACTCCATCTTTCTTCTTCTTCTTCTTCTTCTTCTTTTTCTTTTTCTGAGAGAGAACGAAAGAAACTTAAATAATGGATTTCGCCCCCCCACCCCCCCCCCCCAACCCCCCCACCCCCCCCCACCCCCCCCAACCCCAATTTTAAAAAAAAATTTAAAAAAATAAAAATAATTTTTTTGATTTTTAAAATATTATACCGTTATTATTTTAAATTTCATTATTTTATTATTTATATAATGTAACGAGGCTTTTTAACGGGCAAAATTCGAAATCTCAATCCCAGTCCCCAACGAAACAGGGTACGGGGCAGGGGACGAAGGGGCAAACTAACACATTGCACACACCTAGAAGAAGGGGAAAAAAAATGGGAGGTGCCATGTGGTGGTGGTGCATAATAAAAAAAACGCGCAGCAACACTGTCACCCCGGGCCTCAATTCCCACAACCAGTACACAACACACAAAACACACACCCCACACACACCAACAACCACACCACACACAAAACACAACACACCCAAAACACCACACACACACACACACACACACCACACATACACCCCCCACACCACATACACACACACCAAAATAAAAACCCCCCCCCCCCCCCACACAAAAACACACCCCACCACACACAACACACACACACACACACACCCCACACCAATCCCACCCCCCCCTTCACCCCCTCCCTTTCCCCCCCTTAAAAAACCGGAAAAAATCACTAAAAAAACCAAAATTTTTTTTAGGGTTTTACTTGAAAGGTTTTTAGAGTTGGGGGGTTTTATTTGGCCGAAGGGCCGGGAAAAAAATTTTTTTTCAAAACCGCCTTTCTTCCCCGGGCCGGATCCCCTTTGGGGGAAAAAAAAAAACACAAAAAAGAGTTTTAAAATTTGGATCCGGGCTGGTTTTTCACAGTATTTC
>JABMCL010001302.1:10000-12500 GCA_018857735.1 Alviniconcha marisindica | reverse complement strand
ACCCCCGACCCCCCCCCCCCCCCTCTCTCTCTCTCTCTCTCTCTCTCTCTCTCCTGCCCCTGCCCCCTTCCCACCTCCCCCTCCCTCCCCACTCCCCCTCCCCTCACATCACATGGGGGCGGGGATAGCTCAGTGGTTAGAGCGCCGGACTCGTGAATGAAAGGTCGCGGGTTCGAATCCCTGCAGGAGCGGCGGGAGAGTTTTCTTCTCCAGGGTCGACTTTCTGTGCTGACTCTTATTTCGGTATCCGTTCCACCCCCGTGTTACCGCAGTAGCACGTAAAAGATCCCGGTCATTCTGCCAAAAGTGCAGGTGGCAGGTTACAGCTAAACACGCGCACACCTTGCCTATGTGGCTTTGCATGAAGTGACATGGTGCACGGTTGTATGGTGTACACAGAACTCGCGGAGACGGCAGCAGTTTCATGTGGCACCAGCCATGCCAGCGCTGTAAGTACACCCCTTCGGTGGATATTCAAAAACAAAACTAAGCAAAATGAAGCTAGTCACTCATACAGAACCACATGCGAGCGCAGTGAGTCTGCTCAAGAGAGCGGAGAATAGCGCTATATAAGCGATCATCAATCAATCAATCAATCAATCAATCATCTTCATATTCATGTCTCTCTCCTGTAGCTGTACGCAGGCTGGAAGCAACTTTTCTCACGCTCTCTCGGCTTCTGCTCCTCTCCAGTTCACAAACAGCTAGCTCCCAGAAACCGTATCACTGACTGGTCCTATCGTATAATAGTAAGTAACCATGGTGCTTTACGTCCACAGAAACCATAAGGCTTATTAGGGACAGAGAAATGCTGATTGGTCCAAGCAACAGGTGCGTATTATTCCGACAGTCCAAAGAACAACAGGGGCGTTTTATTTCAGCAGTCCAAAGAACAATGTGTTTTATTCCAGCAGTCCAAAGAACAGTGTGTTTTATTCCAGCTAGTCCAAAGAACAACAGAGGTGTTTTATTCCAGAAGTCCAAAAAACAGCAAGGGCGTATTATTTCAGCTGTCCAAAGAACATCAGGGGTGTTTTATTCCAGTAGCCCAAAGAAAAAAACTTTTTTTTAAATTCCAGCAGTCCAAAGAACAACAGGGGTGTTTTACTCCAGCAGTCCAAAGAGCAACAGAGGTGTTTTACTCCAGCAGTCCAAAGAACAACAGGGGTGTTTTACTCCAGCAGTCCAAAGAACAACAGGGGTGTTTTACTCCAGCAGTCCAAAGAACAACAGAGGTGTTTTACTCCAGCAGTCCAAAGAACAACAGAGGTGTTTTACTCCAGCAGTCCAAAGAACAACACAGGTGTTTTACTCCAGCAGTCCAAAGAACAACAGGGGTGTTTTACTCCAGCAGTCCAAAGAACAACACAGGTGTTTTACTCCAGCAGTCCAAAGAACAACACAGGTGTTTTACTCCAGCAGTCCAAAGAACAACAGGGGTGTTTTACTCCAGCAGTCCAAAGAACAACAGAGATGTTTTACTCTAACAGTCCAAAGAACAACAGGGTTGCTTTATTCCAGCAGTCCAAAGAACAACAGAGGTGTTTTATTCCAGCAGTCCAAAGACCAACAGAGGCGTTGCATTCCAGCTGTCACAAGTAACTCAGTTCAGACTTATGACGGCAACGGTGACAAATGGAAATAATTACAATAATAAAGAGGATTTCTAGAGCGACCATCTATCGCACAACGCACAAGGTGGGAACCAACACAGGGCGCTTTACAACAATAAAGCATAATACAATTAAAAAGAACAGATAAAATAAACAGCATAATTTGCCAAACTAAACCAGTTCTGGAATGACAACGCCCGTTCCTTCATGCGGTTCGTGACATTGACGTGCCAATGGGTGTGGAGGGGAGACCAATGTGTTTTCTCGCCATGCAGATGGGTGACCTCAAACTCCAAGCACTGGTTCACGACACCCTTCCTTCAACCACTGCCGTATTTAGTTACGCCATAGGGTCCAGAAAACTGTCAGCTAACGAGCAGTTTTTTCTTGGTGCTCAAACAGTAGTAGGTTTGTTACAAACGACTCAAATAAAACAAGGCGTGTCATTTATAGCGCCAACAAAGTTTACACAAGCACAAATAAAAATACAATCGTTTGAATCGAGACGGAACTCCTTTTTTTACCCGGGGTGGATGCGTCTCATGTTTACGTGCGTGCTTTGGCGCTAGGTTGCTTCTACAGTCATATTAGTACCGAACCTTTCGGAGGGCGCTGTCCGTGTCGCTGGACAGCTGCGCGGAGATAAAGAGTGCCCCTTCAGCGGCGTAACTAAATCTGGCAGAGTTTGGAGGAAGGTGCCGGAAAGCGATGCTCGGAGTGTGGGGAGACTGATGAGAGCTTTGTGTGTGCCAACAGACGTCCGGACATCCAGAGACTTAGAAACCCAGCCGTCTTCAGTTTTCAGTGCAGTCATCAGCCCAGACATCGAAAGCAAGAGACTTTAAGGGAAGTTCCGAGAGAAGTGCAGTGTTGGATGTGAGCAGGAA
>JABMCL010001302.1:0-2500 GCA_018857735.1 Alviniconcha marisindica | reverse complement strand
CCCTTTTTTTGGAAAAGGGTTCTCGCCCCTTTCTCTCGCGCGAAAAAACGATCTGGGAACCGGGGAATCTGGATCGGGTTTACAGAAAATGGATGGGCTGGAGAAACTCCGGATTCTTTTGGGGAAAAGTGGGTTAAACTAAATGGTCGTCAGTAAAAGGGTCGGTTTTTTTTGCTGGGTTTTTTCCGTGGGAAACAATGTGATCGGGTTTGCTTTCCTGGAAAAAGGGGACGGAGATTTGGGGCTTTTAATAGTTTTTTCGATGACGCCCTTTCCCTTTGTTGCCCAAGAAAAAAAACACGCCCACCGGCAAAGGGGAGTCGGTCGAATGAATTCGGTGATGAGGGACACGGAAAATGCTTTGTGCTCTGTTTTTCGTCGCCATAAAAAAAAACCCCAAAATATACAAACAAGCAAATGTTGTGTGTGTGTGGGTGTGTTTGTTTTTGTGTTGTGTTTTGTGTGTGTGGGGTTGTGTGGGGTGTGTGTGTGTGTGTGGTGGGTGTGTGTGTGTGTGTTGTTTTGGTGTTTGTGTGTGGTGGTTGTGTGGGGTTGTTTTGTGTGTGTGTTTTGGGGTGGTTGTGTGTGTGTGTGTGTGTGTGTGTGATGTTTGTGTGTTGTGGGGGTTTGTTTTGGGGGGTTTTTTTTTTTTTTACATGTTGGGGGTTTGGTGTGTGTTTGTGTATGTGGTGTGTTTTGGTCGTGGTGCGTGCGTGCGTGCGTGCGTGTTTGGTGGGGTGGGGGTGCGTGCGTGGGGGGGTGTGTGGTGTGTGGGGGGGGCGTGCGCGCATTTTTCTCATTTTTTCATTCTAGTTTTGTCTTTTTTCCAAACGAGCCCAAACCCCCAGTTCGTCTTTCTTGTTTAATGATATTTTGGAGATTTTGCATTCCCAATGTACCCACCCCACACACCACACCCACACACACACCCCACACACACACACCACACCCCCACACCAAAACACACAACACAACCCCACGCACGCACGAAACCCCCAAAACACACACAAACACACACACACACACACAACAAAAACCCCACACGCACGCACGCACGCACCCCACGCACGCAGGGCACGCACGCACGCACCACAAAACACACACAAAAACCACACACACAAACATAAACAAACAAAAACAAAAACACAACACAACACAACACAAAAAAAAACACACACCCAAAACAAAACACACACACACACACACACACACCACACAACACACACAACACCAAAACACACACCACCACCACCACCAACCACCACCACCCCCCCAAACCACCCCCCCACCACACCAAAACCCACACCCCCCCACCCCCCAAACACACCCAAAACCACAAACCCCAAAACACCACACACAAAAACACAAACACCAAAACCACACACCCAACACACACCCCCCACACACACACACACACACAAAACCCAACCCCAACACACAACAAACAACACCAACACCAAAAACACACAAAACCACACACAAACACACACACACACAACAAAACCACACCACACACCCCACACACACACACACACCCCACACCCCACACCACACACACAACACACCCACACACACCAAAACACCACACAAACCCAACAAAAAACAAAACCCCCCCCACACACCACACACACACACACACAAAACAACACACACACCACACACACACCCCCACACCCCCCCACACAAAAAACACAAAAAACAAAACCCCAAAACACAAACACACCCCACACACACCCAAAAACCCCACAACACACACACAAAACCACACCCCCACACACCCCCCCACACACACACCCCCCAAAACACACAAAACACACACACACGAAAGACCACAACCACAACACACACACAAAACCACACAAAACACCCCCAAACACCCACACACCACACACACACAACACAACACAAAAACACACACAACACACACACACACACACACACACAACAAAAACCCCACACACACACACACACACCACACACACACACACAAACACAAAACCCCACACAAAACACCAACCACACACAAAACAAACCACACACACACCACACACACACACACAGACACACCCCACACACACACACCCACACAAAAACAACAAAACAAAAAACCAAAAAACAACACACACACACCCACACACACACACACACACACACACACACCCCACACACACAAAACAAAACACAAACAAACAAAAACCCCCAACACACACCCCCCACACACACAACACAACACACACCCCCACACACACACACACACACAAAACCAAAACAAAACACCCCACCCCAAAACACACCCCACACAACACACCACACACCACAACACACACACAACACAACCCACAAAACACACCCCCCACAAAACACACACACACACACACCACCACACACACACACACACACACAAAACACACACCCCCACACACAAAACACCACAAACATTTTGACGGGTTTTTCCGGGGCCATTTCCCTTTGGTGAAAACAAAACAAAACAAAACAAAAC
>JABMCL010003534.1:0-18302 GCA_018857735.1 Alviniconcha marisindica | reverse complement strand
CAAAAAAAAACTTAAAAATTTTTTTTTAAAAATTTTTAAACCAATCAACGTTTTTATTATCACTGCTTTAACTAAACACTGATTTTAGCAACACCCTTCTTTGTTTAAACCACCCAAAAATCCGCAGTGAATAGAAAACAGAAACCCTTTTCGTCAGCTCAAAAAACCGGGCCCCAATGCGTTTCGACCCAAATAAAAAAATATGTTTATTTAAATTTTTCCCAGATTTTAAAAATAGTTATGAGCCGTTTTTCAAGCATTAAAAAGCTTTGACTATGTCCTGTCAGGCAGCAAAGGGAAAATTGCCTAAAGAAGAAAGATGCAAACAAAAGACAATGAAGCGGTGCACCCGAAATGTCCACCCTTCCTTTGCCGATTTTCGGCCCGGATTTGGTGTAAATTTTCATTTTTTAACTAACTCAAAACTGACTTTGGGAGTCAATTTTTTATCTTTATTATCTCTTTGATGCATACTCTTTCGGATAAAGTTAGGTTTGTTCAGAAAAATTTTTAAAACCCCGAAGAAGCATTTACGACCAAAAAATGGAGGGTCCTCGCCGAGCACCTTTTCCCCCAGGCTCATATATTATATTTATAATATAACTAATTAATTTTAATTATTTATTCTTGGGTTTGTTTGTTAAAGGAAGGGGGTTGGGGAAAAATAAAAGTCCCCCCCTTTCCCCGGCCCCCCTCCTTTCCAGCCTTTGCCCTAAAAAAAGAAATAATTTTCATTCTAATAAAAATACTTAAAAGTTTTAAAGGGTTTTTGTCAAAATTAAAAGAAAATTTTAATTTTTAAAAACTAAATCCCCCTTTTTCAAAATTCACTTTTGGTCCCTTTTTAAATTTGAGCAAAAAGAAGGCATGTTTAAACTTTTTAGCTTTAAAAACCTTTTTTTAATTTCCGGGAAAAAAAACTTTTTGCTTTAAAATTGGTTAAAGTGTTTTTAAAAATGAAGTGGGAGGGGGTAAAATTGAAAGGAAAAATTAAAGGACTGCCCAAGGTGAAATTTTCCCGGGGAAATTTTTCCCCCCTTGGATTTTGGGAAAAAACTTACAGTTTGGGGTTGAAAGATAAAAACTTTTTTTTCCCTGCGTCCACGGGTTTGCCCAGAACGGTTACATTTAAAAAAAGAAAAGGAAATTTTTTTAAAATTTTTTCCTGTTAAATAATAAAAAATTTGGGAAATTTGGCCTTTTTTTCCAAAAATAAAATTTAAACAAGGCATGCTTTTAATTCCAAATGCATTTTTTGAACCAGCACCACAACACAAACAAAACACCATTTTGTAGCAATTAATTTTACTTTTGATGGGGGGTACAAATTTTACCAATTTTTTAACCCCCGGGGGGGGGTGGGTCCCAGGTTAAGTTTTTTAAAAGGTTTTTGGTTTTCCCATTTTGTTCTGTGATTTTATGGGGGTTTGCCTGGGGGTTAGTTTGCCCCATGGGTTTTAAGTTTTAAAGGGTTTTTATTTTGGGGGGCCGGAAAAATGAAATTTGGTTTTAGGTTTGGGTTTTCCCCAAAAAGGTTTTTGGGGAAAGGAAACAGCCTGTGCCCAGAATTTTGGAAGGGTTTTTTTCCCCCCCCCCAAGGGTTTTTTTTATTTTTAAATTTTTTTTCAGTTTGCCTGGGGTTTTTTAAATTTTTTGGGGTGTTCGTTTTCCCTTTTTGTGCTGGGGAAAAAATCCCAAAATTGAATTTTTTAAAAACCCTTTTTTTTTTGGGGAAATTTGTTTGCCGGGTTAATGTTTTAAGTTTATGCCCCTGGGGGTTCGGGGGGAAACATGAGGCAAGCAAGGGGAAACCCCGGGGCCCGTTTTTTTTCCCAAAGTCGTAGAAATTAAATTGGTAACATAGGAAACAACCCCTTTTCCAAAAAGAAAAAGAAATATAAGAATTTGCTAAAAACGGGAATTTTTTTAAAAATAGCAGGAATACTAAATTTCTTTAAAAACCAACCAGAAAAACCCTGGGAACAAAAAAATTATAACACAAGGTAACTGATAAAAACAATCCTGGTCAATCCCCGGAAAGCACTTTAGATTACAAAGGGGAATGTTGACCAAACATATTCCAAAATATGAAAACAAAAAAAAATTCAAAAAACTTACTTAAAGGCTGCAAAACCATGATTATAACCCCTAAGGGAAATGAAATGACAAAATAATGAAAAAATTTCTGGGAACAAAAAAAACAAGGGTCAAAAAATTTAAAACCCTTGTCAAATACCAAGGAAAAATTAAATAAACATTAAGAAAAATTTATAAATTTAAAAATCCCTTTTAAAATTTTAAAAAAAGGTCCGGGGTTTTTCTTCCAAAATTTAAATCTTCTTAACGACCACTAAATCTGTTACTAGATCATATAAAAGTGAGCTTTGAGCTCAGAACTCCTAGGGCCCATAGAACATGAAATGCATGTTTTTTTTCTTGCATTTGCAACAAGAAAACAAACTCTCAACTTGCTAAAAGTCATACTATACATGGGACAGAACTCTGTCACCATAACATTGTAAGATACCAAACATTGTAATTACTGCCTTAATTTGACAAGATTTATCTACTCCTTTTCAAGACAATATTCATCATTAATTAGTGCACTAATAATCAAAAACTACATCCAAATTCTAATGAGGAAATCCAGTAAAACAGCATATTATTATTTTTAAAATTTAAATTTAAATAATCAAGACTCAGTTCTTGACCAAATATAATGAGAGTGATAACGAGCTTGTAAATTTGCCCGTCTTTGTGAGCCGGTTTGGCCTGGGGTTTAGGATGGTAAGCAGGGGGGCCTCGTTTCGAACCCGCTTCGGGGTTTCCCCCTTTTCTTAAAAAAGTTGTGGTCTGTGGACACTTCTTGTGACTTTTTTCCCCCCAAAATTTAACAAAATTTTCTTGAGCATTGAAATGCCCAAATAGGCCCAGCGCCCCCGGGGTAGTGTAGGGGAGATTTTGCAGCTGATTTGGGGCTTTTTCAAAGCCCCAAATATGCCCAGCCCACCAAGCGGGGCGACCCGCAGCTTTTTTGCCCAAATTTCCCTTAAAAATAATAATATGAAACAAAAAAGGGCTCTCACACTGCCACCTTAATGCAGAAGTTTCTGGTTTTATGACAGTGTAAGATAGGTATATAATCTCCCTCTCCCCCCACCCCCATACCCCCTTCTCCCCGTCTCTAAAAAGCCTTATGGTTTCTGTAGACCTTAAGCATCTTTTTTACTTACTGATCATCCCTGATAAGCCTTATAGTTTCTGCGGGCATTAAGCATCATGTTTACTTATTTCTAGGTTAAGCACCATGTTTACTAACTCAAAGTCAAACTCAAAGTCCACACCCAAAGTTAGATCAAACATCAGACCCCACAAATTTTGACCAAGCAAACATCACACACTCCAAAAAACCACTCTGCCACATTTGCACTGATTGCTGGTAGAGTGCAGCTCAGTGGAACACAAGATTGCTACAATCTGCTACAGCATGGGTGCTTGCACTGTTCAATGTCTGACCTCCGTGAACTGCAAATCCCATCATCCACCCTCCACTTCTCTGCTGATAATCACATCTATAATTTGTTCCTATTCTGAACAGAGAACAGAGAACACGCAAGAAATTCCAGGGACAGGGCACCTTTTCTTTCAGTTGGTGCCTCCCTCTTGAGCAGTCTTGTCGCAACAAAAGACATGTTTTGTCGCAACAAATGTGTTTGTCATGACAAAAGTATGCTTGTCGCGATAAAACTTTTGTTGCGATAAAATTATGTTTGTCGTGACAAAGTTTTGTTGGACAAGCATACTTTTGTCGTGACAAAAGACATGTTTTGTCGCGACAAACATGTGTTTGTCTGGAGTGGAGTCTGACCTTACACTGGAGACTGACCTTACTGATCAGTTATCATTCTGTCAGCTCCATTCATTGACAGTGTAATTTTCTGTAAACTGTAAGTGTAACTAGTATTATTTAAGTAATGTAATGATGACATTGGAGTCCAACCTTACTAATCAGTTACCATTCTGTCGCTTCATTCAATGACAGTGTAATTTTCTGTAAACTGTGTAAGTTCTGTAAAAAAAAAGGTGTAAGTAATGTAATGATGACACTGGAGTCTGACATTACTAATCAGTTATCATTCTGTTAGCTCCATTCATTGACAAAATGACATGTAATTTTCTGTAAACTGTAAGTTCTGTAAGTAATGTGATGATGACACTGGAGTCTGAATAGAACAGCTGTAGAGAAATGTACTCACCTATACGAGGACAAAAAAGGGGACAATTAAACATAAGCGCTTTCAACACAGAGTCTTCATCAGGTGTAAGAAGAGATATATATTTATATATTATAATAATAATAATATTTTCTGTCTTTCTTCTTATGCCCAATCAAGATCGTGTAAAAAGCGCTTGGGTTTTTAAATTTGCTCCTTGTGTGTCGTCGTATGGGCGAGTACTTTTCTCTAGAGCTGTTCTATTTTTTCAGCCTCACCAGCAGTTGTTCCTCATCCACTGGAGTCTGACATTATTAATCAGTTATCATTTTCTATCAGCTCCAGTCATTGACAGTGTAATTTTCTGTAAACAGTATCTAATGTAATGATGACACTGGAGTCTGACCCTCATCATGTTCTTCAAAATTGTTTCAAATTGTTTGGTTCTTTTTCAGCTGGCTCTGATACAGACTCGTACAGTGATTGAAAATCTCAAGCAGAAGCATTCCCACCTGAAGTTTGAAACAAGTAAGTGTTTGGTACTTTAGTTTAAGAAAATGTCATCATACTTGTCCACGTTGTAACTTTGTGTGTATGTTTCGGTCATCTTTGACTTTGGCTTTCATCCTTGTTCTTTCTGCCGCTCTTGATCATTCAGGACTTCGTTCTTGAAGTTTTGTTTGTTTGTTTTTTGTTTACAAGTTTGTGGATTCTTCCTTGCTATGGGTAGACATCCCTTTCTGTAATTTAAAAAGAAAAAAAAGAAAATTGTGACCAGTCTTTGTGTGTGTGTCTTCTTAAAATAAGTTAAATCAGTATCACTATCCTGTGGATTTAATATAGATCTATGCAAAGCTCCCTCAACTCTCTCTTTCTCTGGCACGCTCTCTCTCCCTCCCTCTCCCTCTCTCTTCTTCCCTTTCCTTTCCCCACCCCTTACTTTGTTATAAATAATGTTGCTTATTTTAAATAGTCACATACCTACTAACAACACTAAATGAGTAACACAAGTGTGATGGTTGTTTCAGTTACTATGCACACCATGGGGGACAAGATACTGGACTCTGCACTGTCAAAGGTAAAAAACACATTGCATATTGGCCTGAAAAGTTGAATATTCATTAATTATGTAAATCAAAAAGATAAGAAAACCCAAAGAAGCAAAAGAATTTGTTTTTTGAATCTGTTGTTTAAAAAAATAAAATAAATCTGAAACAGAATGACTGCTAGCGTTCTAAAAAAAGATCCTGTTAAAAAACACACCAAACAAGCTGTAAAAACTAAACCAAAACAACATAAGTATTTTTCTTTAATTTTTTATCGTTTTGACATTTATCTGTTGTTTAAGTGCGTTTTTTGGCTTGATGAAGGGGATTTTCCCCGAAAGTTTTGCATACTGTGTGTCTGTGTTAAAAAAATAAGCGTTTGTTTTAACCTTTTTTTGTTTAAATCTTTGGTTAGTTAAACTCCCCCTCCGCTACCACCACTCTAAAAATGTTTTTAATTTAAAAAAAAATTTATGATATATAATTTTAGCAGTCCTTTAGAGCATCTGATCAGAATCATGCTCAACCTCATGATAGGGTTGAGTTATGAGTGATATTTTTTTAAATCTGCATCTGGTTAATTATTCCCCTGATATAACCATGACGTTTGATTGGTCGTAAAACACCCACTTACTTACTGGTAATCGTAGAGGTTCTTCATCTATTACTGGCGTTAGGCAGTCATAATCCTTGTTTTTAGTTTTTTTGTTTTGCGCTCAGCACTACTAATAGTAAGAAGATGCTTTGCTGAAGAGGAAAAAGGACCTTTTTCCTGTCCAGATGCTCTCTGTTCCAGGGCCTGTTTTACATTTTTGTAATGTACTTGCAGATGTGACTGTTCACCCTGTACATTGTAGTAATGTACTTGCGGGTGTGACTGTTCCAGGGCCTGTTTTGCATTGTCTAATGTACTTGCAGGTGCTGACTGTTCCAGGGCCTGTTTTGCATTGTCGTAATGTACTTGCAGGTGCTGACTGTTCCAGGGCCTGTTTTGCATTGTCGTAATGTACTTGCAGATGCTGACTGTTCCAAGGCCCGTTTTACACTGTCCTCTCGCTGACTGTTCCAAGATCTGTTTTCCAGGGTAGTAATGTGTACTTGCAGATCGGAGAGAAGTCCTTGTTTACCCGTGAGCTGGAGGACGCCCTGCTGAAGGGGAAGGTGGACTTTGTGGTTCACTCCCTCAAAGACCTCCCCACGGAAATCCCCCCTGGCCTGGTCATTGGGGCCGTTCTCAAGTGAGTTTCAAGACGCTGTGTTCACGGGCACTAGCAGTACCACTTTCATCCCCTGAGGACCACCCCTGTCTTTAAGATCTTTTTGTTTTCTTTCTGAAACCTTTCCCTTCATGTGACGTATTTCCACGCCAGGAACACCTAACAAAACGCAGCTCGCCTTTGATTTTTTAAGACTCCGTTTTGTGTGGTTGTGAAGGTTCTTTTGCGCAGGCTTCAAGGTGTGTTTTGTGTTGATTAACAGGGTTTGCGTTAATGGTTAAAATCAGCATATATATATATCACCAGAAACAAAATCAGCAATCAATTTGACGTATCGGCTCATACTTTGACATGTTTGAAAAAAAAAAGAAAAAAAGACACGGGAGGAGAGTGTGGGTGTGTGTGTGTGTGTGGTGGGTGTGTGTGTGTGTGTGTGTGGGTGTGTGGTTCAGGGGAAAGGGAAAAGGGTTTTTGTAGTGTACTGAGGGCAGTGTATCTGACCGGTTACAGTTATTTTGTGACCAGTTTTCATGAACAGAACCCCTTTCCTACCTTGTAGAGGTCACATCAGTTCGAACAATTTCTAGCACAATCACTGGATTAATCGACTCGGTGGTCAGAGGAGCGCATCTGGGTCATGAGGAAACAGTTCTGTTCAACAGCTATGCGCACTTGAATATATATAATATATACATGCATGCAAAAGAATGATAAAAGCTTAAGACACATGTGAACACCTTTAATGACGTAGAGGATGATCTGACAGCATGTTGTAAGGTTTAACTGGCTGTGTGAAGGAGACAACCCACACGGTGCTGTGGTGATGCGCCCAGAGTAATCTGGGAGCAAGCTGGGACACAGCTGAATACCTTTGCGGGTTTTGACGTCGACTCGACAGCATGCTTTAAGGTTTAACTGGCTGTGTGCAGGAGAGACAACCCACACGACGCAGTGGTGATGCACCCAAAGTACGCTGGGAGCAAGCTGAGCGATCTGCCCCGGGCAGCGTCATCGGTACCAGCGCCCTGCGTCGAGCTGCGCAGCTGCAGAGGAAGTACCCCTGTTCAAGATTGAGAACATCGTATCCTTTCCCACGGTTGTTGCTGCGGTACTCTTGTTGGTGCAGGTTTAGAGCGAAGATGAAAGCGTGGAAAACAGCAAGCAAGTTTTAAAATATATATATATATAGGTAGTCAGTCATGGAATTTTCTAATGTAATGTAAAAGAGTGTAAATGTATCAAGTGTTTAAAACTAGAATGAGCCTGAAGTGCACAGCACAGAGAGAACTGGGTCGAAAAGATCTGTGCAGAACCAAGAGGAGAATGAAATCCTACTGATTGCATAAATACGCTACAATGCTTCTTCATCATCTTTCTCATCGCTTCCAACGTGCAAGCACACACGCATGCAAGCACACATGCTCAATAACACAACAAACTGCACCACACCACACCACCCAACGCACACCTACACATGCACACACACAACACCTACATATGACGCACACACACACATGCACAACACCCAAACCGGCAACCAACCGGGTCACACAGGAAAAAAAAAAAAACCCCCAAACAAAAACCCCCAGTGCCCTAAAGCAAACATGCATGCACACCACCACACCCACACACACACACACACACACCCCAACACACCCCAATCAACACAAAGGGAAGCACAATCGGGTTTGTGTTTTTAAAAAAGAGGGGTCTGGAGAGCAGATTTAAGTGATGGAGTCAAAAAGATGATAATTTGGAAGAAGATAATTTTAATGTCCTGGCAATCCACAGAGTCACCTTGTGGTGAAATGAGGAAGTATTTTGTTGTGGGTTCGTCCCCCTGTTATATTTAGGTCTGGGGTCTTTTAGAGGGCAGAAAAGAAATACATGTCATATATAGAAAGAAAAACCTGCACCCATCATGAAACCCCCCACCTTTTGGGTGCATCAGTCCCTCCCTGGGCCGAGTCAGATTTTTGAGTCCCCCAAATCCAGAGAGCGGAAAGAAACAAATCCTGGGGAGGGACGTGGTGGTTGTGGTGGCTGCTTTTGTTAGACGTGGTTTCCTGAGTCTCATTGGTGCATGGCAAATTGAAGAGTATTGTCAAATCTCGTGCCAGTTTCATGTTTGGATTGATTTTGTAGATTTCGTACGAGACAGGTTTGAAATGTGCATTTACTTTACATGAGACGATGCATGCACACACACGAGATGAGGTTCGAAATGTGCATTTACTTTACACGAGACGATGCATGCACACACACGAGACGAGGTTTGAAATGTGCATTTACTTTACACGAGACGATGCATGCACACACACGAGACGAGGTTTGAAATGTGCATTTACTTTACACGAGACGATGCATGCACACACAGAGACAGGTTTGAAATGTGCATTTACTTTACACGAGATGATGCATGCACACACACGAGACGAGGTTTGAAATGTGCATTTACTTTTGACTGAGTCTAACTGTGCTGAGATGACCTTGTGCAAGTTGACAGGCACAGCTGTGGTCATCTTCTCAGACAAAATAATTTCATGCCATTTGTTATATTGTAAACATTCTGTTAGTATTTAAAAGAGGTTTAAATTTGTTTTCTCCCTCCCCACCCCACCCCACCCTACCCCCTTACAGAAATTCATATGATGGTAATTTTGAATGATCAGTTTACCTTGACAAGGCAACAGCGAGGCAACCTGAACACACGATTCCGCAAGTTGTCCGAGGATGGCAGTACCTATGCGGCTATCATCCTGGCTGTGTCTGGCCTGGAGAGAATGAACTGGCATCATCTGATATCTGAGGTCAGTCAGCCATGCGTCCCTCTTGGTGACAGTCTGTTTCAGTGGTTCTGGTGACAGCCCGTTTCAGGAGTTCTGGTTACAGTCTGTTTCAGCGGGTCTGGTGATGGCTGTTTCAGTGGTTCTGGCGACAGTCAGTTTCAGTGGGTCTGGTGACAGTCTGTTTCACTGGGTCTGGGACAGTCTGTTTCGGAGTTTTGGTTAAGTCTGTTTCAGGGGTCTGGTGATGGTCTGTTTCTGGTTTGGGAAAAGGGTTTCGTGGGTCTGGTGAAGAAGCTGTTTCCCGGGGGTTTGGGAAGGGGTTTTCTGTCGCATCATGAGGTTGAAAAGAATGAGCTGAATTTCAAAATTTTGGGGGGTTCTTGTCGCATCATGAGTTTGAAGAGAATGAGCTGACCTCTTCTGATTTGGGAGGTTCTCTGTCGCATCATGAGTTTGAAAAGAATGAGCTGAATTTTCAAAATTTTGGGGGGTTCTCTGTCGCATCATGAGTTTGAAGAGAATGACTGACCTCTTCTGATTTGGGAGGTTCTCTGTCGGCATCATGAGTTTGAAGAGAATGAGCTGACCTCTTCTGATTTGGGAGGTTCTCTGTCGGCATCATGAGTTTGAAGAGAATGACTGACCTCTTCTGATTTGGGAGGTTCTCTGTCGGCATCATGAGTTTGAAGAGAATGAGCTGACATCTTCTGATTTGGGAGGTTCTCTGTCGGCATCATGAGTTTGAAGAGAATGAGCTGACATCTTCTGATTTGGGAGGTTTGGGGGGGGGGGGTTTTTTTAACCCCCCCGGGGGTTTTTGGGGGGGGGGGCCCCCCCCCCGGGGGAAAGTTTTTCCACCCCCTTTTCCGTTTTTTTAAAAAAAAAAAAAGGGGGGGGGTTTTTTTTGGGGGGGTTTTTTTAAGGAGTTTTTAAAAAATTTTCAGGGGGGGGGGGTTTTCCAGGGTTTTTTTTTTAAAAAAAAAAAAAAAACCCCCCGGGGCCCCCCAAAATTTGGGAAAAAAAAGGGGGGTTTTGGGAAAAGGGGGAAAACCCCCTTGGGGGGAAAAAAGAGCGGCCCCTTTTTTTCCCCCGGAATTTTTAAAAAGGGTTTTAAAATTTTTTTTTTAAAAAGTTTGGGGCCCCCTTTTTTTGGGGGGTTTCCCCAAAAAAGGGAAACGGGGGGGGAAGGTTTTTGGGAAAAAATTTAAAAACCCCCCTTTTTTTTTTTTTTGGGGTTTTTTTTCGGGGGGAAAAAATTTTTTTTTTAAAGGGGGGTTTTTCCCGGGTTTAAAAAAAAAAGGGGGGTTTTTTAAAAGGGGTTTTTTAAAAATTTTAAAGGAAGGGTTTCCCTTTTCCCCCTTTTTTTTTTTTTTTTTTAAAAAAACCCCTTTTTTGTTTTTGGTTTTTTCCCGGTTTTGGCAATTTTGGGTTTTTTTTTTTTTTTAAAAAATTTTTTTGCATTTTTGGGGGAAAAAAAAAAATTTTTTTTTTTGGGAAAAAAAAAAAAATTTTTTTTTGGGGGGCCCCCCCCCCCCCCCTTTTTGCCCCCCCAAAAAGGGCGGGGGAAAAAAAAAAACCCTTTCCTTTAAAAAAAAAAACCCAAAAAAGGCCCCCCCTTTTATTTTTCCCTTTGGGGGAAATTTTTTTTAAACCCCGGGGTTTTTTTTTTTAAAAAAAAAAATTTTAAAAAAAAACAAAAAAAAAAACCCCTTTTAAAATTTTTGGGTCCCTTTTTTTTCCAAAAAAAAAAAAAACCCCCTCCCCCAAAATTTTTTTAAAATTAAATTTTTTAAAAAAACCCCCCCCAAAAACCCAAAATTTTGGGGGGGGTTTTTTTTTTTTTTTTTTTTTTTTTTTTAAAAAAAAAAAATTTTTTAAAAAAAGGAAAAAAAAAAAAAAGGGGGGAAAATTTTTTTTTTTTTTTTTTTAAAGTTTTTTAAAAGGTTTTAAAAGTTCCCCCCCCCGGGGATTTCATGGGAAAGGGGGGGCCCGGGGGGGGGGACCTCCCGAATCCCAAAAGGAAAAACCCTTCCTACAGCCAAATACTCGCAAACAATAATAACAACAAAAGTTGGGTCTCAGAGTGCCCTTTGGCTCGTGAGCCCTAGGCATGTACATTTCATAATCAAGCTGAAACAACTGACATCAAAACACACAATATTAAAACATATAATGTATATATATATATAACAACTGATCAAATGGCAGATCATCAAGCAGACCCAAAAACAAACACAGATGAATGACCTCCCGTGTCATATGCCATCTCATTCTCTTCAAACTCATGATGCTGACAACCTCCCAAATCAGAAGATGTCAGCTCATTCTCTTCAAACTCATGATGCCGACAGAGAACCTCCCAAATCAGAAGATGTCAGCTCATTCTCTTCAAACTCATGATGCCGACAGAGAACCTCCCAAATCAGAAGAGGTCAGCTCATTCTCTTCAAACTCATGATGCCGACAGAGAACCTCCCAAATCAGAAGATGTCAGCTCATTCTCTTCAAACTCATGATGCCGACAGAGAACCTCCCAAATCAGAAGAGGTCAGGTCATTCTCTTCAAACTCATGATGCTGACAGAGAACCTCCCAAATTTGACAATATCAGCTCATTCTTTTCAAACTCATGATGCTGACAGAGAACCTCCCAAATCAGAAGAGGTCAGCTCATTCTCTTCAAACTCATGATGCTGACATAGAACCTCCCAAATTTGACAATATCAGCTCATTCTTTTCAAACCCCATGATGCTGACAGAGAACCAGACTGTCCCAGACCCAGTGAAACAGACTGTCAGTGTCACCAGACCCACTGAAACTGACTGTCGCCAGAACCACTGAAACAGACCATCACCAGACCCGCTGAAACAGACTGTAACCAGAACTCCTGAAACAGACTGTCACCAGACCCAGTGAAACAGACTGTCACCAGACCCACTGAAACTGACTGTCGCCAGAACCACTGAAACAGACCATCACCAGACCCGCTGAAACAGACTGTAACCAGAACTCCTGAAACAGGCTGTCACCAGAACCACTGAAACAGACTGTCACCAAGACGGACGCATGGCTGACTGACCTCAGATATCAGATGATGCCAGTTCATTCTCTCCAGGCCAGACACAGCCAGGATGATAGCCGCATAGGTACTGCCATCCTCGGACAACTTGCGGAATCGTGTGTTCAGGTTGCCTCGCTGTTGCCTTGTCAAGGTAAACTGATCATTCAAAATTACCATCATATGAATTTCTGTAAGGGGGTAGGGTGGGGTGGGGTGGGGAGGGAGAAAACAAATTTAAACCTCTTTTAAATACTAACAGAATGTTTACAATATAACAAATGGCATGAAATTATTTTGTCTGAGAAGATGACCACAGCTGTGCCTGTCAACTTGCACAAGGTCATCTCAGCACAGTTAGACTCAGTCAAAAGTAAATGCACATTTCAAACCTCGTCTCGTGTGTGTGCATGCATCATCTCGTGTAAAGTAAATGCACATTTCAAACCTGTCTCTGTGTGTGCATGCATCGTCTCGTGTAAAGTAAATGCACATTTCAAACCTCGTCTCGTGTGTGTGCATGCATCGTCTCGTGTAAAGTAAATGCACATTTCAAACCTCGTCTCGTGTGTGTGCATGCATCGTCTCGTGTAAAGTAAATGCACATTTCGAACCTCATCTCGTGTGTGTGCATGCATCGTCTCATGTAAAGTAAATGCACATTTCAAACCTGTCTCGTACGAAATCTACAAAATCAATCCAAACATGAAACTGGCACGAGATTTGACAATACTCTTCAATTTGCCATGCACCAATGAGACTCAGGAAACCACGTCTAACAAAAGCAGCCACCACAACCACCACGTCCCTCCCCAGGATTTGTTTCTTTCCGCTCTCTGGATTTGGGGGACTCAAAAATCTGACTCGGCCCAGGGAGGGACTGATGCACCCAAAAGGGGGGGGGTTTCATGATGGGTGCAGGTTTTTCTTTCTATATATGACATGTATTTCTTTTCTGCCCTCTAAAAGACCCCAGACCTAAATATAACAGGGGGACGAACCCACAACAAAATACTTCCTCATTTCACCACAAGGTGACTCTGTGGATTGCCAGGACATTAAAATTATCTTCTTCCAAATTATCATCTTTTTGACTCCATCACTTAAATCTGCTCTCCAGACCCCTCTTCTTTAAAACACTAAACAGATAGTAAATTTCCCGTGGTGGGTGGTGGTGTGTTGGGTGTGTGTGTGTGTTTGTGTGTGTGTGGTGTGTGGGCATATTTATGGGGTGTGCAAGTGTTATGACATGCTTGTGCGGTGTGTGTTGTATGGTGGGTGTTTTTGGTGTGTGTGTGTGGTGTGCCGTGGCAAATGTGTATGCCGTGCTTGTGTGTGTGTTGCCTGGTGTGGTGTTGTGCATGTGTGTGTGTGCGTCATATGTAGGTGTTGTGTGTGTGCATGTGTAGGTGTGCGTTGGGTGGTGTGGTGTGGTGCAGTTTGTTGTGTTATTGAGCATGTGTGCTTGCATGCGTGTGTGCTTGCACGTTGGAAGCGATGAGAAAGATGATGAAGAAGCATTGTAGCGTATTTATGCAATCAGTAGGATTTCATTCTCCTCTTGGTTCTGCACAGATCTTTTCGACCCAGTTCTCTCTGTGCTGTGCACTTCAGGCTCATTCTAGTTGTAAACACTTGATACATTTACACTCTTTTACATTACATTAGAAAATTCCATGACTGACTACCTATATATATATATATTTTAAAACTTGCTTGCTGTTTTCCACGCTTTCATCTTCGCTCTAAACCTGCACCAACAAGAGTACCGCAGCAACAACCGTGGGAAAGGATACGATGTTCTCAATCTTGAACAGCGGGTACTTCCTCTGCAGCTGCGCAGCTCGACGCAGGGCGCTGGTACCGATGACGCTGCCCGGGGCAGATCGCTCAGCTTGCTCCCAGCGTACTTTGGGTGCATCACCACTGCGTCGTGTGGGTTGTCTCTCCTGCACACAGCCAGTTAAACCTTAAAGCATGCTGTCGAGTCGACGTCAAAACCCGCAAAGGTATTCAGCTGTGTCCCAGCTTGCTCCCAGATTACTCTGGGCGCATCACCACAGCACCGTGTGGGTTGTCTCCTTCACACAGCCAGTTAAACCTTACAACATGCTGTCAGATCATCCTCTACGTCATTAAAGGTGTTCACATGTGTCTTAAGCTTTTATCATTCTTTTGCATGCATGTATATATTATATATATTCAAGTGCGCATAGCTGTTGAACAGAACTGTTTCCTCATGACCCAGATGCGCTCCTCTGACCACCGAGTCGATTAATCCAGTGATTGTGCTAGAAATTGTTCGAACTGATGTGACCTCTACAAGGTAGGAAAGGGGTTCTGTTCATGAAAACTGGTCACAAAATAACTTAACCGGTCAATACACTCCATCTACAGAACTCTACTAACATTGTTCCCCCCTTTGAAAAAACACCACACACACACACACACACCAACACCCACACACCCCAAACACACACACACACACCCACTCTCTCCTTTTGTGTGCATTCTTTCTTTTTTTTTCAAAAAGTGTCAAAGTATGAGCCGATACGTCAAATTGATTGCTGATTTTGTTTCTGGTGATATATATATATGCTGATTTTAACCATTAACGCAAACCCTGTTAATCAACACAAAACACACCTTGAAGCCTGCGCAAAAGAACCTTCACAACCACACAAAACGGAGTCTTAAAAAATCAAAGGCGAGCTGCGTTTTGTTAGGTGTTCCGGGCGTGGAAATACGTCACATGAAGGGAAAGGTTTCAGAAAGAAAACAAAAAGATCTTAAAGACAGGGGTGGTCCTCAGGGGATGAAAGTGGTACTGCTAGTGCACCGTGAACACAGCGTCTTGAAACTCACTTGAGAACGGCCCCAATGACCAGGCCAGGGGGGATTTCCGTGGGGAGGTCTTTGAGGGAGTGAACCACAAAGTCCACCTTCCCCTTCAGCAGGGCGTCCTCCAGCTCACGGGTAAACAAGGACTTCTCTCCGATCTGCAAGTACACATTACTACCCTGGAAAACAGATCTTGGAACAGTCAGCGAGAGGACAGTGTAAAACGGGCCTTGGAACAGTCAGCATCTGCAAGTACATTACACAATGAAAAAGGCCCTGGAACAGTCAGCACCTGCAAGTACATTACACAATGAAAAAGGCCCTGGAACAGTCAGCACCCGCAAGTACATTACACAATGAAAAAGGCCCTGGAACAGTCAGCACCCGCAAGTACATTACTACAATGTACAGGGTGAACAGTCAGCATCTGCAAGTACATTACAAAAATGTAAAACAGGCCCTGGAACAGAGAGCATCTGGGCAGGAAAAAGGTCCTTTTTCCCCTTCAGCAAAGCATCTTCTTACTATTAAGTGCGAGCCGCAAAAAAAAAAACTAAAAACAAATTATGACGCCTAACCCAGAATAGATGAAGAACCTCTACGATTACCAGTAAGTAAGTGGGTGTTTTACGACCAATCAAACGTCATGGTTATATCAGGGGAATAATTAACCAGATGCAGATTTAAAAAAATATCACTCATAACTCAACCCTATCATGAGGTTGAGCATGATTCTGATCAGATGCTCTAAAGGACTGCTAAAATTATATATCATAAATTTTTTTTTTAAAATTTTAAATCATTTTTAGAGTGGTGGTAGCGGAGGGGGAGTTTAACTAACCAAAGATTTAAACAAAAAAAGGGTTTCAAAGAACGTTTATTTTTTTTAACACAGACACACAGTATGCAAAATTTGGGAAACCCCCACAAGCCACAAAACGACATTTAAAAACAGATAAATGATCAAAACGAAAAAATTAAAGAAAAATACTTATGTTGTTTTGGTTTATTTTTTACAGCTTGTTTGGTGTGTTTTTTAACAGGATCTTTTTTTAGAACGCTAGCAGTCATTCTGTTTCAGATTTATTTTATTTTTTTAAACAACAGATTCAAAAAACAAATTCTTTTGCTTCTTTGGGTTTTCTTATCTTTTTGATTTACATAATTAATGAATATTCAACTTTTCAGGCCAATATGCAATGTGTTTTTTACCTTTGACAGTGCAGAGTCCAGTATCTTGTCCCCCATGGTGTGCATAGTAACTGAAACAACCATCACACTTGTGTTACTCATTTAGTGTTGTTAGTAGGTATGTGACTATTTAAAATAAGCAACATTATTTATAACAAAGTAAGGGGTGGGGAAAGGAAAGGGGAAGAAGAGAGAGGGAGAGGGAGGGAGAGAGAGCGTGCCAGAGAAAGAGAGAGTTGAGGGAGCTTTGCATAGATCTATATTAAATCCACAGGATAGTGATACTGATTTAACTTATTTTAAGAAGACACACACACAATGACTGGTCACAATTTTTTTTTTTTTTTCTTTTTAAATTACAGAAAGGGATGTCTACCCATAGCAAGGAAGAATCCACAAACTTGTAAACAAAAAAAAAACAAACAAAACTTCAAGAACGAAGTCCTGAATGATCAAGAGCGGCAGAAAGAACAAGGATGAAAAGCCAAAGTCAAAGATGACCGAAACATACACACAAAGTTACAACGTGGACAAGTATGATGACATTTTCTTAAACTAAAGTACCAAACACTTACTTGTTTCAAACTTCAGGTGGGAATGCTTCTGCTTGAGATTTTCAATCACTGTACGAGTCTGTATCAGAGCCAGCTGAAAAAGAACCAAACAATTTGAAACAATTTTGAAGAACATGATGAGGGTCAGACTCCAGTGTCATCATTACATTAGATACTGTTTACAGAAAATTACACTGTCAATGACTGGAGCTGATAGAAAATGATAACTGATTAATAATGTCAGACTCCAGTGGATGAGGAACAACTGCTGGTGAGGCTGACAAAATAGAACAGCTCTAGAGAAATGTACTCGCCTAAAAGACGACACACAAGGAGCAATTAAACACAAGCGCTTTTGACACAGAGTCTTGATTGGGCATAAGAAGAAAGACAGAAAATATTATTATTATTATAATATATAATATATATCTCTTCTTACACCTGATGAAGACTCTGTGTTGAAAGCGCTTATGTTTAATTGTCCCTTTTGTGTCCTCGTATAGGTGAGTACATTTCTCTACAGCTGTTCTATTCAGACTCCAGTGTCATCATCACATTACTTACAGAACTTACAGTTTACAGAAAATTACAGTGTCATTTTGTCAATGAATGGAGCTAACAGAATGATAACTGATTAGTAATGTCAGACTCCAGTGTCATCATTACATTACTTACACCTTTTTTTTTTTCAGAACTTACACAGTTTACAGAAAATTACACTGTCATTGAATGAAGCGACAGAATGGTAACTGATTAGTAAGGTTGGACTCCAATGTCATCATTACATTACTTAAATAATACTAGTTACACTTACAGTTTACAGAAAATTACACTGTCAATTTAATGGAAACTGACAGAATGGTAACTGATTAGTAAGGTTGGCTCCAATGTAATCAACTTACTTAAAAAACAGTTTTCGGACAAAAATTCCTTTTTCAAAAAAGGAGCTTTTACAAAAAACTTTTTCAGAAAAAATAATTTTATCGCAACAAAAGTTTTATCGCGACAAGCATACTTTTGTCATGACAAACACATTTGTTGCGACAAAACATGTCTTTTGTTGCGACAAGACTGCTCAAGAGGGAGGCACCAACTGAAAGAAAAGGTGCCCTGTCCCTGGAATTTCTTGCGTGTTCTCTGTTCTCTGTTCAGAATAGGAACAAATTATAGATGTGATTATCAGCAGAGAAGTGGAGGGTGGATGATGGGATTTGCAGTTCACGGAGGTCAGACATTTAACAGTGCAAGCACCCATGCTGTAGCAGATTGTAGCAATCTTGTGTTCCACTGAGCTGCACTCTACCAGCAATCAGTGCAAATGTGGCAGAGTGGTGTTTTGGGGTGTGTGATGTTTGCTTGGTCAAAATTTGTGGGGTCTGATGTTTGATCTAA
>JABMCL010003837.1:2852500-2871090 GCA_018857735.1 Alviniconcha marisindica | reverse complement strand
AAAAAATGAAAAATTTTTTAACATATGCCACACATTCCCAAAGCTGACTACAGGATCACAGGGGGGGTTTTGGGAAATGTAAAGAAAAAGTCTGTTTTTTTGTTTTTTTATTTTAAACTTTCCAGCTTAGAATAAAAATTTTGGATTTCCCAACCGGGGATGTTTTTCTATATTTTATTAGCTTATATAAAAAATATATATATTAAAATAAAATATTTTCCCTAATCTATAATTTTAAATATTGAGGCCCTGCACTGCTTTGGAAAAAAGGGGGCCCAACCCTTTCCCCCGGAGGGAAAAAATATCCACCCATCCCCTTTTGGAAATGAAAACCCTTTGTCACTTTTGGGGAAAGTTGGTTCATTGTTTTGGGAATTTGGGGGGTTTTCTTTTTTTTTAAAACCGGACTGTAGATGGTGAGGGGTTTTGTCTCCTTTTTCTGATCATTTGGCCTTAAAAGGTTCACACTCAAAAAAGGGGTCGGAATCTGAAAACCCAGGGGGGGGCGGGCCCAAGGGCACCCATCTTGGGGTTTTAACAGGCGGGGTTTTGGGGAAAATTTTTGGGGTGCCTTGTGGTGGGAGGAAAGGGAAAGGAAAGGGGGAAAAAGCAGTCCTGTCAATGCCCGGGAAAAAGGCTTTTTTTTAAAAAAGAAGACTTGCACATCTTTTTTTCCTAAAGTTTTCTGCCCCTCAAAATCGCGGGTTCTTCATTTTTTTTGAAAAAAAGGGGAACCCCCCCCCCGTCGTCATACTGTTTTCCCCTTTTGGGTTTTGTGATGGTGGCCTCCCCCCTCCCCAACCCGAGTGTGAAAAAAAGGGGGGCCCCCAGAGCCTTTTTATTGGTTACCAACTGCAATGGTGGAAAAAAAAAATATAAATTTAAAAAAAAAAACAGTGTTAGTGAAAAACACCATGGGATTTTAAAAAAAAAAATCGGGTTTTTTTAACCAAAAAAACCTGGCCCCAAAAAATAGGTTTTTAATCAACAGCGTAATTTAAAAACAATAAATGTAAACACTACACGCGACTCATGTTCTTCATACAAGAAATGTTAATACTAAAGGCAGTAAAGGATACATTTTTTCTATGCCCTGTATTCAACAAGTCCCCAGGCAGAAAGAATAGCAGTGGAGCGTACTAAAGCCAGTAAAGGTTATATTTTTTCTCTCAAATCACTGTCAAACCCAAACAAAAATAAACAGTAGTTTCAAAAGTGCCCAAAAGAAATTTGTTCAAAATAAAAAAATTAAAAATGTAAACTCCTTTAAAATATATATATATATCTAGCCGAAAATTTGGGAACTTTTATGCCAACTTGTTGTTTTTCTTTGATTTTTATCAGTTTTATGTATGCTCTTAAAGAAGAACTAGCATCGTTCGCGATCCAAGTTGGCTATTTCTTCACTCACCTCACCTTTGTGGTCATCGTGTCGTTCACTGTTTTCATCATGACGACCTCCTTTGCATCCTCTGGATCCGACATGATGGCCATCGTAAACCTTGACGACGCACTTTGCAAGCTGTCAAGGATAGTCGAGCGATTAACGAGGTATAGTTCACATTTTGATTTCTTATCTTCGTGCCAGAGACATTCCGTCATACCGAAGGGAATGCAGCTTGGTTGACTCTTTGTGAACACTTAGTTCGGTCTTAGTCGTTGTTTTTTATTCTTCGAGTTTTAGTCACCTGATATTTTAGAATCGTTGTGTGAACTGTGTTTTTACCCTCGTTCAGTTGTTAAGAATAACCCCCCGGAAAGCGTCAGCCGAAAATTTGGAACTTTTATGCCAACTTGTTGTTTTTCTTGATTTTTATCAGTTATAATTATCAGTCAGATTGGACTGGATTCATTGATAGCTTCGATGTCTTCGCCAAGACATCGCAGAGTGTTTTTTGTTTTTTGTTTCATTTATGTCCTATTTTTAAGCCTCCATGTTAAGCCTGGGAACAGCAACTCATATTTCACTACTGTGGCCCCAAAGCCCCTTTTGAAATGGGTGGATACGCGTACAAGCCAACATAAATATTAGTTCAGTGTAGTTAAATAGTTGAAATGGGTGGATAGGCGTACAAACCACATAAATATTAGTTCAGTGTAGTTAAATAGTGGTAGTAGCAGACGACCGGAAGTGCGAATTACTTCCCTTGAAAATATCACTTGATCACATTAATTTGATTAAAGTTCCAAAAACTGCTCAATCACATAAAGTACACAAAATAATTCACTGGAAAAGAAAAGATATTCGTAAAAATGGTCAACAAATCCTGATCGGTACTTATTTTTATCCAGAAGACAGCTTAACGAACAATATTTTCCATCCGACCGACCACCTCCACCGAGTTCTCTGTCGGTGTCACAGATGCCAAGCTGCCGTGCAGCTAACACCGAATCCGACATTAACTGAAACTTTAAAATATTGCTATTAAAAATTAAATCAGGGATCATGTAATTACCATTAGCTAGTACAACCTTTTACTCACCGACTGGGGAGCGTATTGAGTTCGAAGTCTGTGGCAAGTCTGTGGCAAGTCGGCTGTGCCTTCGATAGCCACCATGATGGCATCCGAAGTTTAGATTTCGCACATTCGTCGATCGGTTCTGCTTACGTTTCCAAGAAGCACGTCTCAGATATTAGTCGTATGTATTTGGAACTGATTCCATTCAAAGGCCGGGAGATCCGACTTCTCAAAACTGGTTATTTGATAAACATTTATTCAGAGTTGACGCAGAGAATTCGGGCTCAAAAACCTTGCTCGTTTTTCTTCTAAATCTTGCCAATCGCTTTGAAATTTTGACCAGTCAAAAGCTGAGATTTTCCTCTCTCTAATGATGTAGGTTCTATTTCTGTACGCAAAGGCTAAGCCAAGCGCTTTTAGTTTTGCCGAAGGTACCGTGTTCCGGTCGCGCGTTCTGTCACTTGCATCGGCAGCAACACGGCAGAAAATCTCTGATACCGCCTTGTAACATGTAACAAAACATCGTAATTTCACAAAATAAACAAACAAAACAGAAATGAAGAAAAATATCAGAGCTTTAATTCCATATCAGTTTTGTGACTCTTGATGACGTAAAAAGAGAAATTTGGAGTTGAACACAGCTGTTTTCCAGCGAAAGCTGAAAAGTTCATCAGCTCCCCAAGACGGCCTGCCGCTACCTATATTTAGTCTTTTAAATCATGCACCTCAAAAACATTTTCCTCCTCCGGATAGTTACATTCCCATCGTTTTATCTTCTTTGTAGGCGACTAACCCTTTTGGATGAAGTACACGTCCATACGGAGGACACACAAGGATGTACTAGGAGAATGGAATAAGTAGATTAGAATAAAAGGACTTACTATTAACTGATTGTCTTTTTCTGGCCTCTCTCTCTCTCTCTCTCTCTCTCTCTCTCTCTCTCTCTCTCTCTCTCTCTCGCTCGCTCTTATCTGTCTTATGAGTCATTTCAGTTGTTTCGGAAGAAGACATTTTATGTTGAAACGTTGAACTGTTTCGTATCCGTGCGTGCCCCTCTTGTTTTGGTCAGCATGGTTTCCTTGTTTTTTACCGCTGGTTTTGTCTCTCCAGCAGCCATTTGCTTTTTTTCCTCGAATGCTTCTCACATTTCGATGAACTGACACTTCCTGTGACGCAATAAAATGACGCACTTGCAAATTTGGACGAAACAGTGTTCTGTCAAGAGAAGTAATGAGTTCTTCGATGACTGCTTGCGACAAATAGATTGTTGGACGTAAACAGAAATGCCCAGTGTTCACTCGTTGAAACTATTTATTTTTTTATTTACCCGCGCGCGCGCACACACACACACACACACACACACACACACACACACACACACACACACACACACACACACACACACAACACACACACACACACACACACACACACCAACGAGTGGGTGACAGTTAAATCATGCAGCCATTGTACCTTTTTAACATGGATATCGGTATACACTCCACTGTGTCTGCCTTGCTATTTGCACCTTACGGTGGTGTTAGAAGTAAAGAAGAGAGTAATAGTAGTGAACAGTATAAAAACAATAAAGAACAACGAAACAATGTACAGTGATTAAGATGTTCAGCACCACTGGTGCGCGAGTGGTTGAATTTTAGAAGCACTAAATCATTTGTTTCCGCGTAATATTCACAGTTCTTATGAAAACATGATGAATCCATTGACTAATAAACATGCTGCTTTGATGTTCTTCGCGACTATGTCAGTGATGATGTGTTACAATCAAAGTGCCGCAACCCCTTTTGAGTGAAGTAGCAAATACTTGAAACAAAGGTGACTGCCTATTTTTTGTGTTTCCATTTTGAATTAGCCAACTTCAATTAGGAACCGACTTCCTGCTTTACTTCTAATGCCAGTATGCAGTGCACGCAGCAAGGCCGACACAGTGGAGTATGACCTCCTATGATTAAGAGCGGATAATAGCGTTTGTATATAAAGGTGATCAGTCAGTCTTCAGCACTGCAGTGTCCTTTACTGCATTTGCTGCTCTGACCTTCAAACAGCAGCTTAACTGCCAACCACAACCAAATCTACAGATTCTCAGGCTTCCATCACGCATCCAAGCAACAAGAGTGACTATTGTTTTCCAAATACAGTCCTCAAATGTTTTATTGAAGCTCTTGAACAGAACTGCTTTCGGTATACATGTGTACTGTACACGTACATCACAACCCCATCCAAACAGAGGTATATGATCCTGCAGCTCTGCACTTATTTCTATATGTAGACAGTATCACAGACATCTTCATCAGCATCGAATTGTTCCGGGCACACGGAGCACACTGAAATTAAACAACAGTTGGATAAATGTGTTCTTTTTCTTTCACGGGTACTTGAAACCAGTTGATCATCTTCTGTTGTTTCAACTAGTCTCTTTGTTTACGCTTTTTAAAGTCTCTTCACCAACAGAAATAAATCTCTGGTGTAACAATAGCAAACAGAGTGAACCAGTGTTAAGCGCCAAAGCTTTTTTCCTGTAAAGGTGTGACGACGACATTTCCATAATTGTTTGCTAATACATGGCACAGAAGGATATGTGATCTATCCAGCTGCAGATTTGCCCCTGAACCCGTATTATAGACGGGCACCCGTTTTTGGTGCCTTCTAACAGCAAACAAATAGGTTGTAATATGAAATGTCGTATAACATGACCAGAGCAGTGGGACGGAGCAGGTCACTCTCAGATAGATGGATAAAGCCAGCTCGTTCCTGTCGCCGGTGTTTGAGACACGCACGTACGCACGCACGCGCGCGGACACACACACACACACACACACACACACACACACACACACACATACGCACGCACGCACGCACGCACGCACTCACGCACACACGCACACACACACACACACACACACACACACACACACACACACACACACACACACACACACACACACACGGTGGGAAGACGGTTTAGGGCATTGATACAGGGTTTTCAGGCTGATTGTCCGGAAATTTCCTGGGTCTCCGCTTTGGTCAACTTCGTCTTTAAAGCGAGCTTCACCAACATGCTTTCACCGGATTCTGGTGGGTGTGTCTTCGTTTTTGAAACCTGATACAGTCGGTGACGTCAGCACAAGCGAATAGTTGCTTCACAGATTTTTGTTTTCTATCGCGGTTGACTGTGATTTAGGTAGAAAGAACCTGGTAACATTTCAATGCACAAGTATCAAGCAGAAAAGAAGGCGTGATTTGTTTCTCTTTTTTAACGAGGAGAAACGATGTTGATTTTGTCAAGTAAGCAATGCGATAGAGTTCCCTGTGAAATGACAAAGGACAAAGTCTGACTTCACGCAAAACGTGTAAACACGCAACACACACACACACACACACACACACACACACACCACACACACGCACGCACGCACGCACGCACGCACGCACGCACGCACGCACGCACACACACACACACACACACACACACACACACACACACACACACACACACAAACACGCATACATGCAGCGAACGATGTCTAAACTCGTAGGCAGACACAAAGGTTTACACTTGGCCTATTCCTGTGGAGAAAACAACAACAACAAAACTTGATGTAGTCATCGTTTGTGGAACGCGGAGGTGGGATTCTTGGCAATCTGGAAGAGATATCATGACTTGAAGAAAAAACAAAACAAAAACAAAAAACAAAAGTCCAATACTCTTTGGCAGTTCCGGCTCGAGTGTAGACGGAAAGCCGTGTAATGGCCGTGGATGGAACTTGCGCAGGAAGTAGGATTTCTCTTGGATGCTGTTTGGAAAAGATCGTCTTCTAGTCGATGCATCGTGCAGAACATCAAGCTCAGATCTGTGACTGAGGAGGAGGTTCTTGGCAGTAAGCACCCTTGCCACCACGTGAAATGACTCATTTGCTGACAGTGGAACGTGGACGAGGGGATGGAGTTGATGTCTCGAACACTGATGGACTAGAGTTTCAAGAACCTCGATTTAAGATGACCTTTATAATCCAGTACAACGCAGCCTGTCATAGACTACCCCGCAGGGCATCCTCGACGACAAGAAACGCACAGGACGGGAAAAAAGCAGGCTTTGCCCCATCAAGGAGCGGCTGGGTGACAGATTGCCATGCCAGCTCCAAGCAGTCAATGATAGACCCAGGAGGGAACAATCGACTCCCGAATTATTCACCACAGCACCCTGGGAACAGCTGATGCTGACGGTTATAACACAGCATTCTAGGGAAAGGACATGCAAGACACCCGGGCTGCTGTTCCTCCCCAACTTTGCACAGCACTTATGTAAGCTCCCAACGACCACACCGAGAAACGCCCTTCCATTTCTCCCGAACTCTCCTGACTGGCAGCATGCGGGCATTCACAAGATAAGAGTTCTGCTTGCCTTGGATACCGTCGTCTCAAGTTGTGTCCGATTCCCAACAGAGGAGATATCAAAAGAGCTAGCTGGTTATATGGCTTCACTATAAGTCATCGTCCAAAAAGACGTCATCCCGTCGTCCAAGACGTTGACCTCGTCTACCTGATGGAAGTCGTCGACCAAGACGTTGGCCTCTACCTTATTGAGGTCGTCCTCCAAGGCGTTGACCTCGTCTGCCTCATGGAGTTCTTTTTGTGGAGGTTCACATGTTTTGTGGGACTCGTTCTGTGCAATGGAGACAAGAAACACATTGGCAGTCCAGTCGGAAGAGCATGAACTAGACCCAGTTGAGAGAGATCCTCTTTTTCTATGGGTAGGCTGCTCCTGTGTCGAATGCAGCGACGCCGTCCCGGCAGAAGAGACAGACGAACGAGGTGTTTTGATGCGCCAGCAGGAAGTTATCCATAGCAGTGAATTCTGCCTGCTGTGGTGGCTACCGCCCACTTCTTTGCACAGCAGGAGAAACAAAAGCTGCTTGTACGACTTCCTGAAGTTGCTGTCCATGACGGTGTAGATGATGGGGTTAATGCTATAGAGGAGCCAGGCGGCGCAGGGCACCCAGATGTGGGCCATGGGCTGGGTCTGTCGGGGGTCGACCAGGTTGGTGATGAAGTAGGGGGTGGTGCCCGCGAAAAAGCTGACGAAGATGAGCAGCATCATAGCCGTCAGTCGTAACGACGTTCGCTGGGCCTTCGCGTGCTTCCCCCCGAGTTGCACCCGATCCCCTGCCCTTTTGGAGGAGGAGGAAGGAAACGGTTACTGACGGGTTAATCATCTGAGAATCTGCGCGCGCGCGCGCGCGCACGCACCACCCCACACACACACACACACACACACACACACACACACACACACACACACACACACACACACACACACACACACACACACACACACACACACACACACACACACACACATTGTCAATAGGATTGATTGAAGAGGTGAGAGAGCTCAGAGATGTTTTGAAAGATATGAGTGTGTTTGATGACTAACTGCAAAGGATACTGTTCCAGACAGAAGGTGGAGCATAAGAAATCGACCTCTGACCAAGCGAGTTCGTGCGCACAGAAGGAAGACAAAGAAAGGAATGTTGCTGGCGAGGTGTCCTGAATTCGTAATTATTGGAGAGACGGAAGATGTGAAGATATATGGTCAATTTGGGGGAACTCTCAGGACAAGCGAACAGCGTTGTTCTGAGCTTGTTTTAGTTTGTTTGAGATAGGAGGACAGCCAGACAGGAGAAAATTGTGATAGTCAAGGAGTGATAGAACAAGGGCAGAGACAAGAGTTTTTATGGCATCTGTGGACAGGCAGTGAGGATGGAACTAGTGCCCGGAGGAAGTTCAAAATTAGCTGAGTGTACCGGATTGGAAAAGGGTGTGCGTTTTCGGAAAAGGTCAAAGCTGAAAACCACAGATTTCAAAATGTTGAACCCAAAACCAAAAAGGTTCTATTCTTGATATCCCGTGTTGTTTGAAAGGCTTCATACTCGACCCCGCTACCTTGGTTTTGGTTTTTTGAACCCCCTGAAATTTTCCCGGGTCAAGTATCAATTAAAATTTTTGGTAGAATCTGAACAATCTACCCTACCCTCTCCGACACTTCTTCCATAGCATCTTTTAAATCTGTCTTTAAAACCCATCTTTTCTCCTTTGGATTTTGAATGCCTTGATAGTGCGCGCGCGCGCGGCGCGCGTGTGTTGTGTGTGTGTGTGTGTGTGTGTGTGTTGTGTGTGTGTGTGTGTGTGTGTTGGAAGTGATGAGAAAGATGTTGAATGAAGTGTATCGTGTGCTTGTTTATGCAATTAATAGGGTAACCCTGGGTTCGTCGTGCTTTTGTTTCTGTGTTGTTGTTTTTGTTTTGTTTTTGTTTTTTGCTTGTTAACCCTATTGTTTTTATATTGTGCGATTCTTGCTCACGTTAGATGTAAGCGCTTTATTAATAGACCACTCTTCTACATCATCGTCATAACATTCCACAAGAAGAGGGGTAGGAATCGGATGAAGCTGGCATCGTGGTGTTTTTGTTTGTTTGTTTGTTGTTGTTGTTTTATATATGTACTGGCTTGAAATACTTATCGATAGACTTGGAAACAGGCCGGAAAACGCGGAAAGCGACGCCATCAAATGGATCTGCCACAGGCTGGGGCATACAGGCGAGAATCGAAGTCTCGTCTGATTTCGGTGATATTATCAAGAAAGACGTGACAGCAGAAGGGTCGATAATAAGATCCACGATGTTACAATGTACCGTGCAAAAAGACGAGATGGCGTTGAACGTACCGGCCCTGGGACGTACGCGGCATAGGGTGGCTATTAGGGGAACCCAAGTCAACGAGCCATGTCCAAATTCGAACACACTGATTTTGGGACATTAGAGTTCTTTTTATTCAGTTGTAATTGTGTAAAATAAGTTGTTTTTGTTGTTGTTTTGTTTTGTTTGGTTGGTTGGTTTTTGTTGTTGCTCTTTATGGTTTTGTTGCTGTTATTTTGGAACTGTGACCTTTGTACATAGACGTGTACCCCGAGTGGAGGCCGGGGATGTGTGATGGTCACCTCATATCTGGAATCTCAGGACTGTCCTCTGTCTCCTCCTTTTTTTTCTTCCTTTTTTTTTTCTCTCCTTTTTTTCTTCCTTTTTTTTTTGGGTGGGGGGGGGGGGGGGGTGTTTGTTTGTTTTTTATTGTGGAGTTTTTCCCCCAATAGTCCTCTTGTTCTTTTCGACTTCTCATTTTTCTGCTAACGGTCCATTCTCCTGACTTTTGTTCCCCAAATTACAACCACCAATTTTGGAAAGAACTCACTATGCGCCCAACAGCTTAGTAGTGTCAAAAACACATCATTACTAATTGTATCTTCACAAGTTCTAATTATTACTACATAATTAATAATTCATATGCCTTGACACTCGGTTCCAAGAGCTTGCGTTAAAAGCACATTGTTGTGATTTTGTTGAAAAATTTGTAATTGTGTCAACATAACTGTAATTATTATGTCCAAGATCTATCGATAATATAAAGATCACACAGACACACACACACACACACACACACACACACACACACACACACACACCACACACACACACACACACACACACAGCACGCACGCACGCACGCACACACACACAGCACGCACGCACACACACATTCGCACACATGCACGCACGCACGCACACAGCCACTCTCGAACACTCGGGCTACAATCCCCCTCCCTCCCGTCACGCACACACACGAAGGTGTGAGAACTGACCTGTACACCACACATCCGATGCGCGCGTAGCAGAAGGAGATGAAGAAACAGGGTATAACGAAGCCGAGGGTGACCACGGTGACCTTATGCGACTTGTCCGGGTTCTTCGAGTTGAACGTGCACTGCAGGATGCAGGATTCGAAGTCGTACGACCCCCAGCCGATCAAGGGCGTCGCGCAGAAGAAGAAGCCGAAGGTCCAGCAGAAGACAATAACAGTGGTAAAGATTCTTTCCCGCGTCCACTTGATGTAGACCTGCGGATGCACCACGTGGACGAACCTGGATAGGCGATAGATCGGTACCTGGCATGTTAGGCCAACAAGTAGAAATGAAAGTTCAACGCGCAGTCAACCGAGAAGGTTATATCGATTCGAGCAGAAATCATCAGATCACGAATAAAATAGGGATCCGCTGTTCGCGACTCAGACCACTTTCATCTTTGAAGACGATTTGCAAAGAGATAAAAGGCAGAACTGACAAGGGCAGAATTCCCAGCGACGGTGAAGCATGGGATGCTCCAGGGATAAAAGATTGAACCTATGAAAGCTCTAGTTTTTCAGTCCGGGGTAATTAATGCTTCCTTGCGCTAATGACCCATTTTCCAGATAAAGTCGGATGATAAAACAAAGTTTCATGTATCGAAGACGATTGCTCTCTTTCCTCTGGTCTAATGACTGGACAGATAGTTTGCAGCAAGTCGTGATAAATTATCAATTTGCTCAAGGGTTAGTAGCTTGCGGTAAGTCGTGATGAATTACCTGTTTGCTCAAGAGTCATGTAACTTTCAATGGTGGCGTTTATGTACCTTGTGTTTACACGCATGCCAGGTGAGAGTTACCGTAGGAGACTCAGGTCTTTGTTGTGATCGTGTTACCTATTTCGAGCGCTGGGTATAATTAACTCCCTTGTGTGTTGATTCTACACAGGCGCTCTGGGCCTCGTTCTGTTTGAGATGTATGTCAAGCTAAGATTAGGTCCAGCATTATAAGAATGTGGGGGGTGGGGGCGGGTATACAGTGGATTCACCACATCCGTTTGTCTGTCTGCCCTTGTGCCCCACTTTGTTCAGAATAATTAATTCTCCTGAACCACTCAACTTTTTGTAATCAAATTTGCTATGGTGGTACATCTATGTGTCTGTCTCTCTGTCTCTCTGTGTCTGTGTAACTCTGTCTCTGTCTGTCTGTCTGTCTGTCTGTCTGTCTGTCTGTCTGTCTGTCTGTCTGTCTGTCTGTCTGTCTGTCTCTCTCTCTCTCTCTCTCTCTCTCTCTCTCTCTCTCTCTCTCTCTCTCTCTCTCTCTCTCTCTCTGTCTGGGAGGGATATATATTCCCCCAATTTCGGTGTCCTCTGTGTCTCTTGCAGCCTACACCCATCTCTTCTTCTTAGTACAGTCTGCTACCGCTGGGGATTAGTAGCGTTGAGTAGCGCGATAGTGATGGCCTTGAACTGGCACAGACCACTTAGGATGAAATCACCTCACCCCGTAAAAGGCCATATAATAATAAATAATAATAATTACAATATTTATAAAGTGCAAAATCTTTTCTATAGACCAAGCGCATATAAGCGCGCGCGCACGCACGCACGCACGCACACTCTATCTGTCTGTCTGTCTGTCTCTGTCTCTGTCTCTCTGTCTCTGTCTCTGTCTGTCTGTCTGTCTGTCTGTCTGTCTCTGTCTCTGTCTCTGTCTCTGTCTCTCTCTCTCTCTCTCTCTCTCTCTCTCTCTCTCTCTCGCTCTCTCTCTCTCTCGTATATTGTCTATACAAAACAATATACACACAATTACTTCAACAAACAACAGGCTTGAGGCGGAGGAAGACGGCAGCGCGGATCGGACAACATGGCAGGTATAGAGTCAGTTGTGGACTTAGAAGAGTGCAGATGTTTGGGGGTAATGTGCTGTTAAGCAGTTGAAATTCGTCGGCATAGAAGTTGTGTTTCAAGTAGTGACGGTTGATAGTGGAGGCCAGAGGGATAGTATAGAGGGTGAACAAAAGAGGTCCCGGGACAGAACCGTGAGGGACACCACAGCATAGTTTGACAGAATCGGACTGCGTGGTGTTGACAGACACTGCTTGGACCCGGTCACACATCTAGGACTTGACCAAGCGAGGTCAGTATTGTGGATTCCAAATGTGTACTCTAGGCGGGTGAGACGGACTTAGTCGTAGACAGGAGACCCTTGTTGACACCGATGAGCCAGATCTGAGATCCTGATAGAAGCCTCACGTGGACCGAAAGACCTTTATAACCAGACAGACCTTTATAACCAGAGCTTTATAACCCATATTAGACACGCGTTGACTTGTACAACGAGAGATGCGCATTCCGACAACTACTCACCTGTAAAAGGCGATAGCGGACATGAGACACATGTTGACGCCGACGAGCCAGATCCTGATGGCGGCCACGACGACACAGATCACGCGGGGTAGGACCCACTGGCGGTGGTGGTAGGCGACGGCCTGCAGGGGCAGCACCATGCTGCAGTACATGGCGCCGGCCAGGCTCAGGTTGCCGATGAGGATGCTGTTGAGGTTGGTGTGCAGACTGGACGTCAGGATGGCAAGCACTGTCAGTCCGTTTCCAAGGAAACCGCCCAGGGCCAGAAAGAGGGTGACGAACTCCACGGTGATGAAGACTTCGCTCGGGTAGGCGTCTAAAGGCAGGCAGAAGGTGCTGTGGTTAACACGTACTCCTTGCACCCTGCTGTTGCTGATGCCTGAGTGGTTGTCGTCGGTGTGGAGGTGGTTGTACTCCATAGCTGGAAGCGTCATGGTGGATTCCCAGGAGCCGCGTTGTAGTGGTTTACTTACTCCACCACTGTGCATTGACAGATGGGGGGGGGGGGGGTTGTGACGATCAGACAAACTTATGATTCGGTGACGTTTTTTGAACTGGTGTAAAATAATTTTGAATGTATGATTCTTTCTATTAGGTTGACGGGACGTTAAAATCCAAGAACTAACTGACTGACTAACTTAACTAACCGTCTGGTAATCTTTGAGACACCGAGTACCTGGGACCAAGGGCCGGTGTTGGCCCAAAACCGTACTGACCAAAAGATGACGGGACACTGATACAAAACACTTCAACGTTTCTGCATGAAATAACTATGCTAACTGACAAGACAGACACAAGAAGAGAGAGAGAGAGAGAGAGAGAGAGAGAGAGAGAGAGAGAGAGAGAGAGAGAGAGAGAGAGAGAGAGAGAATAGTAATAAAGGAGGGGGGGGGGGGGGGGAGGAATTTTAAATCATATATCAACTTTTTAAAAGTCTTTCAAATCATACACCTCAACTTTGTTCTTTCTCTGGATAGTTGCATTTCCTTCGTTTCTTCTTTGTAGGCGACTGGCCCTTTTGAATGGAAGTACAAGTTTACACGGAGGACACACGAGGATGTACTAGGAGAATGAAATAAGCAGAATAGAATAAAATGACTAAATATTAACTGATTGTCTTCTTTTGGCCTCTGTCTCTGTCTCTGTGTATGTGTCTCTCTGTCTTTAACTGATTGTCTTCTTTTGGCCTCTGTCTCTGTCTCTCTCTGTCTTTCTCTTCTTCTTCTTCTTCTTCTTCTTTCATTAACGTCCCCCGTCATCGTAGTGAAGGTTCTGATGTGTACACCGGGGACCTCTCTCTCTCTCTCTCTCTCTCTCTCTCTCTCTCTCTCTCTCTCTCTCTCTCTCTCTCTCTCTCTCTCTTATCTGTCTTATCAGTCATTTCAATTGTTCCTGACGAAGATATTTCATGTCGAAACGTTGAACTGTTTTGTATCCGTGCCCCCTCTTGTTTTGGTCAGCATGGTTTCCTTGTTTTTTTTACCGCTAGCTCACCAGCAGCCATACTTGCTTTTTGTTTATCGAATGCTTCTCACATTTCGATGAAATGACGCGCTTGCTGTGACGCAGTAAAATGACGTACATGCAATGTTTGACGAAACAGTATTCTAAATCTGAAACAGAGCGCTCGTGCAGAATTAACACTCAGTAGGTAGAGGATGTACCTCTGGTGGAGTTTATGTACCTTGTATTTACACGCATGCCATGCGAGAGTTACCGTAGGCGACTCAGGTCTTTGTTGTTGTACTTGTGTTACGTATTTCGAGTGCTAATGAACTCCCTTGTGTGTTGATTTTATAACGATAAGAGGACTTTCCCAGACACTGTTACTAACACTGTTTTCACGAGCTCTTTCCCGCGTCTTACTATGACATCATTGATAGGAATTAGGATACTGGAACTTCTCAGTTTTGTGTACATGTCGTGTTGATTTTTTTTTTGTCAGTGTTCATTTTTTTTACATTTTTTTAAAATCTGAACAATGTGCGTGAAATAATTTCATTTTCCTAAACTTTCATGGAGACAGCATCAAATACACGGAAATAAATTGATATTGTTTGAAATTGCCAAGACGAACAACTCGCCTACCATTGACTACACAAATGATGCTGCTGTGATCTTTTTCGCGACTGTCAGTAATGTGTTACAACCAAAGTGCCGCAGCCCCTTTTGAGTTAAATAGCAAATACTTGAAACAAACGTGACAGCCGATTTTTTGTGTTTCCATTTTGAATTAGCCAACTTCAATTAGGAACCGACTTCCTACTTTACTTCTAATGCCAGTATGCAGTGCACGCAGCAAGGCCGACACAGTGGAGTATGACCTCCTATGATTAAGAGCGGATAATAGCGTTTGTATATAAAGGTGATCAGTCAGTCATCAGCACTGCAGTGTCCTTTACTGCATTTGCTGCTCTGACCTTCAAACAGCAGCTTAACTGCCAACCACAACCAAATCCACAGATTCCCAGGCTTTCATCACTCATCCAAGCAACAAGAATGACTATTGTTTTCCAGATACAGTCCTCAAATGTTTTATTGAAGCTCTTGAACAGAACTGCTTTCGGTATACATTTGTACTGTGCACGTACATCACAACCCCATCCAAACAGAGGTATATGAATCCTGCAGCTCTCAACGTTTTCTCTATAATTATATAGACAGACAATATCACAGACATCCTCATCAGCATCGAGAGTGTTTCGGGCACACGAAGCACATGGAAATTAAACAACAGTTGGATAAATGTGTTCTTTTTCTTTCACGGGTACTTGAAATCGGTTGATCATCTTTTGTTGTTTCAAGTAGTCTGTCTGTTTAAAATGTTTCCAGAAAGTCTCTTCACTAACAGAAATAAATCTCACTGGTGTAACGATAAACAGAGTGAACCAGTGTCAAACGCAAAGCTTTTCTGCTAATAGCTGTGACAACGACACTTCCATTATTGTTTGCTAGTGCATGGCACAGAAGGATTTGTCATTTATCCAGCTTCAGATTTGTACCTGAACCCGTATTATAGACGGGCACCCGGTTTTTGATGCCTTGTAACAACAAACAGATTGTAGTATACCACAAAATGTCGTATACCATGCCCAGAGTAGCGGTGTCCAGCAGGTCTGTCTCAGCTAGATGGATAAAACCAGATCGTTTCTGTCGCCGGTGTTTCACGCACGCACGCACGCACGCACGCACGCACGCACGCACGCACGCACACGCACACACACACACACACACACACACACACACACACACACACACACACACACACACAACCTGTGCGGTTTAGGGCATTGATACAGGGTTTTCAGGCTGGTTGTAGGGAGACTTTTGTCCAGGGTCTCCTCTTTGGTCAACTTCGTCTTTAAAACGAGTTTCACCATCATGCTTTCTCCGGATTTGGGTGGGTGTGTCTTCGCTTGTGAAACCTGATACGGTCTGTGACGTCAACACAAGAGAATAGTTGCACCGAGTGGCTTCACAGGTTTGTTTCCTTTCGCGGTTGACTGTGAGTTAAGTAGCAAAGCTCGGGTAACATTTCAATGCACAAGTATCAAGCAGAAAAGAAGGCATGATTTGTTCCTCTTTTAACGAGGAGAAACTATGTTGATTTATAAAGTAAACAATGCGATAGAGTTAACATGCTTGTCGCAAAGCGTGTAAACACGCAAAACACACACACGCACACACACACACACACACACACACACACACACACACACACACACACACACACACTCACACGCACACGCACACACACACACACACCTGCGTGTGCCCCACGCTTTTAAATGATAATAAAATAATAATAGCAGTCAGTTCTATTTTCTATAGAAATGATCTCTTGGTTCTTGATTTGTTTGTCATCACACATTGTTGTAGCAAGGTACATTCTCTGCAGTATCAGGCATACAATTTGTAGGCCCATTGGCATATATTTGTATACGCCACAAGACCTATTCACTCACGACACCTGTTCCTTGACAGTGTATTTTAATAACACCTTGCGCGAAATGTTGAGTAACAGTGGGGTTTTCTTTCTTTGAATGCAATTTACCACAGGTGAACACACAAAAAAGGGAAAATAGGGTTCCGAATCCGGATTCATTGCAAGTAGTAGCTATTGTGTCTGCACTCGGAACCTAGTGCAAATATGCACCACAAACTGGCTGTCAGCTCTATCACAAACTGTACGTAACAGCCTACCGACTAGCTGGTTATTAGTTTGGTGTCCTGCGATCACACGGCCACTTACACTGTTAGGCGACTGAATAATAATTTAACTAAACAACAGTAACAACATTTCTGAGAACCTGTTGTTTGTAGTGCACGTTTCTGAGAACTTGTTGTTTTTGTAGTGCACGAGAGGGAGTTGCTCATGATGCTGTATTTCGACTGTGAAGAAACGACTTCAGTAATTAACAACCCTCGTTTTCTCGCACCAGGTCCCCGTAAAAGAATTCCAAGGCGGTTCTACACTTGCTGATGTGTTCCCATTGGCGGTGCTTTGAACTATCTGCCTCACTGTCACGTCAGTGAGACCTTTCCTTGTGAGGCATTGTTGACGGCCAGCTCGACGTCCCTGTCACGAATTCTCGACGTGTTCTTAAGGAAACACTTGTATTCGTACACACGGTTTGGCACAGGTATTCTTCTCTTTTTGACAAATGGTTTATTTGCGGTTTGTCTGGCTATCCACCAGGGAAGGCCAGGTGCCACAGAGTTACGCCACTCAGCTTACAATCGCACCCAGGCCGTGGATGGAACTTGCGCAGGAATCAGTGTTTCTCCTGGACGCTGTTTGGAAAAGGTCGTCTTCTAGTCGACGCATCGTGCAGAACATCAAGCTCGGATCTGTGACTGAGGAGGAGGATCTCGGCAGTAAGCACGCTTGCCACCACGTGAAATGACTCATTTGCTGACAGTGGAACGTAAACGAGGGGATGGAGTTGATGTCTCGAACACTGATGGACTCGAGTTTCAAGAACCTCGATTTGAGATGACCTTTATAATCCAGTACAACGCAGCCTGTCAGAGACAACCCGGTATGGCATCCTTGGCGGCAATGAACGCGCATGACTTTGCAGCATCAGGGAGCGGCTGGACGACAGATCGCCTTGCCAGCTCCAAGCAGTCAATGATAGACCCAGGAGGGAACAATCGACTCCTGAATTATCCACCACAGCACCCTGGGAACAGCTGATGCTGACGGTTATAACACAGCATTCTAGGGAAAGGACATGCAAGACACCCGGGCTGCTGTTCCTCCCCAACTTTGCACAGCACTCATGTAAGCTCCCAACGACCACACCGAGAAACGCCCTTCCATTTCTCCCGAACTCTCCTGACTTGCAGCATGCGGGCATTCACAAGATAAGAGTTCTGCTTGCCTTGGATACCGTCGTCTCAAGTTGTGTCCCATTCCCAACAGAGGAAATATCAAAAGAGCTAGCTGGTTATATGGCTTCACTATAAGGGCATTGGCATGATCGGAATAGTGCTTGCTTTGGATACTTCCGTGTCAAGTCGAGTCACATTCCCAACACACGAGCTGCTTGTATGGCTTCACTGGAAGTTGTCCAAGATGTTGACCTCGGCCATCTTACAGGTTTGTGGAGACTCACAAGTCGCGTAAGTCCCGTACTAATCAGAGAACTGATTATGCTCATAGGACGGAAGTTGTCCACCACTGACCGCCTTCATCTGAAACAGTTCTGCATGTTACGTAGGCGGCTCCTGCGTCACGTGGCGTACCGCTTCTGGTAGAGAAGACTGAACGAGCTGCTTGGATAGGCCAACAGGAAGTTGTCGATAACCATGACGACGTTCACCTGGTAGGGTTCTGCTTTTTGTGCAGGCAGACCTTTTATGTAGAGTAGTATTGTCGGCAAAGGGGACAGCAAACGAGCTGCTTTGACAGACCTGCCGGAATTTGTCCTGGACAGTAAGGCCTTTCACCCTGTAGGGCTCTGCTTCCTCTCGAGGTTCACCTTTTGCGCATGAGTGCCATTCTATGCTGAGGTAACAACTGACGAGCTGCTTGCACAGCTACACCTGCAGAAGGTTGTCCAAGATG
>JABMCL010003837.1:2812500-2850000 GCA_018857735.1 Alviniconcha marisindica | reverse complement strand
GCGACAAAAGTTACCCCAAGAGCTTTCACCACGTTGGAGAACGGAGTGGACAGGGTCCGGTTGATCTATTAATACTATCCTAGATCATGGTCCACAGAGGAGTACATCAGTATCCCGATCTTCAGCATTACTTTCGGACGCTTCAAGATTTCAGCCTAGGATCTGATGATAACATTAATAATAAAACAGCTGCATTTTCACGTTTCCAACGTGAGTTCCGAGGATTAAATTTGCTGTGTTTGTTTTCGTTTAGTGAGCGGACATAAAAATGATATACTCACCTGTAACAGATACACAGGCTACTCACCTGTAAAAGGCGATAGCGGACAGGAGACACATGTTAACGCCGATGAGCCAGATCCTGATGGCGGCCACGACGACACAGACATCGCGGGGCAGGACCCACTGGCGGTGGTGGTAAGCGACGGCCTGCAGGGGCAGTACCATGCTGCAATAAAGCACGCTGGCCAGGCTCAGGTTGCCGATGAGGATGCTGTTGAGGTTGCTGCGAAGGCTGGACGTCAGGATGGCAAGCACTGTCAGCCCGTTTCCAAGGAAACCGCCCAGGGCCAGAAGGATGGTGATGACCTCCACGGCGATGAAGACTCCATCCGGGTAGCAGTCCAAACCCAGGCAGAACGTGCTGACGTTGACACTCGCTCCTTGCTCGCTGCCGATGCTGCTGCTTATGCCTGAGTGGTTGTCGCCGTTTGGGTGGTGCTTGTACTCCATGATTGGAAGGGTCGAGGTGGATCCCCTTGAGACACGCTGTAGTTCTTTAACTAACTTCGAGATCCCGAGTACCTAGGACCAAGGGCTACCTGTCAGCCCTGTACCCCGAAACTGCTCGCCAGTGTCAGAGTCAGAGCGGGATTCGCGATTATCACTTTTAGGTGCGTTTGCTTCACTTTCAATTTTGAAATTGATTGGACTCACTTCCAGCACTGCCCCGGGAACGGGACCTGATTCCTTGTGGTGATGGTGGTGGTGGTGGTCTCTTCTGTTGTCTCCCTGTTCGGTAGCCCGATCTTCATTTTGCGGGCCTGGCGGCGTCTGCTTATTAGCTACCGCTGTCTACCTGTGACAGATTGTAAAAGATACTCCATTACCTGTGACAGATTGTAAAAGATATTCCATTAGTATTGAGCTAGTGTGCATCATTCAGCTGTTCGTCGTTTAATAGTTCTGTTCGCTGCTCTGTGTGTTCTATATATCTTCTTTTCTTCTGTTCGGCGTGTCTGCATCTGTGTGTTTTGTTATCCAGCTTGTGAAGTATGGTGTGCTCGCCCCAGTTGGTTGAGACACATGCACGCTACACAGTCGATTTTTATTCCTCATCACCCAGTCGATATGGGTGTGTTATGCTAGGCAGCAGCCGAGAGCCTGCCCCCCCCCATTCTCTCCCTCCAGCTTGTTGTAGACAGGTAGACAATCAATATTTTATTTTATGTCTTCACATCGAGGTGATATTAGACAAAAACACAAAAACATATAATTATTATTTATACTAATTTTCCCACAGGACTATGTACAATCGATTTGACAATATTAGTAATAACATCAGTATTATACAAAATATCTCTTATATTTTATCTTATAATATCTTATCTGTTAAACACATGCTGCTTGAATGTCCTATTACTACAGAGTTATTTCAGAAAAATGGATATGACTTAAATGCTTACAACAATGTAAGACAGGTAGACTAATCCGGATATAATATTGACAGCGTTATTTTCAAAACTCAAAAAATATTGACAATGTTATTTTCAAAACACAAACAAATTATTGATAGTTATTTGGGAGCCAGCTGACGTCTCGTGCATGTGCATAAGTAGGCTACTATTTAGCAGTTTGGAATTAGGGCTAGCTACCTTAATTTTATTTTCTCTTCGTACAAATGGGCCTTGTGAGTTGGATAATACGATCTGTCTGTCTGTCTGTCTGTCTGTCTGTCTGTCTGTCTGTCTGTCTGTCTGTCTGTCTGTCTCTCTCTCTCTCTCTCTCTCTCTCTCTCTCTCTCTCTCTCTGTCTGTCTGTCTGTCTGTCTGTCTCTCTCTCTCTCTCTCTCTCTCTCTCTCTCTCTCTCTCTCTCTCTCTCTCTCTCTCTCTCTCTCTCTCTCTCTCTCTCTCTCTCTCACTCACTCACACACACACACACACACACACACACACACACACACACACACACACACACACACACACACACACACACACTCACTCACTCACTCAAAACGGTCCAGTATGTCGGAAAGAAAGTATACAATTTCAGCAATGTGACATTCACTCTTAATGTGTTAGTAAAACACAGAAGACGGAGGTGGAACATACAATTTCATTTTTATTGTGTGACTGAAAATTTGCATGCACGTTCCAAAGACGTTAGAAATCCAATTACTGGACTCCGGATCGCTTCGTAAAAGATAGCCGTAACGTCATCTGCCCGATTGGACTTGACGGGTCGAACTGTGTTATTTCCCTCGTTGCCTCGCGGTCAATACGTAGTGGATCGCCCTCAATCTGCGCTCCACGGACAGGGGAAAGGCAAGCTTTCATCACTGAGAGCCGCTCTAGGGGATCTTTGCTTTCATTCCATCCTCCGACCGCATTCAGCCAATGATTTGCTCTCTGCTGTGCTACGGGGCCGATAGTTTCCATTGCTGACAGAGCGCGGGAAGGAGAAAATGAAAACTTGAGCGATTGGTTTAGGTGATTTTCTTATCTGAATCCCGATTGATTGCACGTCTGATCAAAGCGGCTTGACGACCGACGGCTGCTTTTGATTGGACCCCCTGTCAAGTGGCAAACGATCGGATTGGATGATTGAAAAGGCCCGACAGCTCCCGGAAATAGGATCTGCGTTACCCGAAACGCCGGAAGTCGCCATTGCCTTGGTGGCTTTGAAATGCAGAGCGGGGGAAAACCTTAAAATCCCCAAGGCGGAGTGAATGGGTGAAACGCAAGGTTTGGCTGGGTCTCACCTTTCCATTTCACCTCGAGGGTAGCTGGCGTTTGACAATGAAGACTTCTTGTGCTGCCGTAAACATTTCCGCCTAGGTAGGGTTGCTCGCACTTTCACCACCACTAGGGAAGCTGCCTTTCACGGTATGCTGGAGGCGTCGAGGAGCAGTTAATCAGTTAGTGAAAACATTAACGGTGTTCACATTCACACATTCTGCCATCCTATCTCACTTTGAAGAAACAGTCCCCTGATCTTGCAGAAAAGGACTCCCGTCTATAAGATCGAATACCCGCGCGATGTTGTTTTCCTTAGAGAGAGAGGGGGAGAGAGAGAGAGAGATGTGTGTGTGTGTGTGTGTGTGTGTGTGTGTGTGTGTGTGTGTGTGTGTGTGATTCTTGATTTCATTAGTGAGAAAGACTTAGGTGTATAATTTTGAAAGTGATATGAGGACCAAGATGGGCGTCGGTTGGATGGAGAGTGAGAATAAGCAAATGTGTTAAACTTCAGATGTGTGCTGTTAGCGTGTAATCTTCAGTCGTGTGTGTGTGTGTGTGTGTGTGTGTGTGTGTGTGTGTGTGTGTGTGTATTTGTGTGTCTGCGCGCGTGTGTGTGTGTGCGTGTGTTTACTCGCACAAAGGGAATCCACGTAATGACAGTGTTACTCGGCTGATGTGTTTGCGAAATATCTTCTCTTTTTTTTATTGTGATGATAACCAGTATTCAACTCGGCGTGGCTCCACGGACAGGAAAGATCCGAGCTTTAATCACTGAGAAACTCCGAAGATACTCTTTGCTTTCATTGCCTAGGTGCTTTTATTCCATCCCCCGACTGCATTCAGCCTGGGACTAATTTCAGTCATGGCGTCATCAGACAGGGGGAAAACTTAAATGTGGTCTTTCTCTTATGTGTGATCTAATCTACGTGAAGAGTTATGTGGTTGTATGCCCTTTTTTATCCACTGAAGGGTGATGCTGGGCATGTTTTCGTCCTAGTAAAGGATAGCTTTTCAACGCTGACACTGCCTCACTGCCGTCACTAAATGGAGCTATAGACATATTTCAGGCTATGGTTTGTGATCATATGCGTTAACTCTTCCTGTTCAAATGGTGTTTTCATCAAGAAAATGATCTATTTTCATTATGATAGAGTCGGAAGGAGAAACAGAATGTTGTTACTTTGAATAATCACCGATTAAAAAACAAAAACAAAAAAACAAAAAACTAAAAAAAACGAGTCGTTGCACGTGTTTTGGCCATTTTTTATTTGCTCTGGTGGAGTTTATTGGTATTTAGTTTTGAATAATTAATATCTATTGTCCATTCAAAAAGGTAAAATGGGTTTCGGAGCTATCAGCTAGCCTTTTGATGTTCAGTGCTAGCAAGTTGTTTTCTCGCCTATAGCGCTTACTGCGTCCATTTTAGTGTTGTTTTATGGCAATGACCATTCAGTGCCAAGAGGGCAGAGTAACTCATGGGCTTAACTATATTTCCCCTAGGACCAGTTTCGAGTTTCCTGAGAGAGAAAAAAGTTATTTACCAATTCTCATCCGAACGTTCCAGGCTGCCAATCACCCGAGCGGCTGCAGACAAGCAGAACGTCACAAATACTGTTCCGATCAAAGTGTAAAAAAACAAGCAAACAATCGATTGTTGATCCATTTTGTTTATGTCCTGCTCCCTTCATAAAGAGCCTATTGGGTTCAAAGAGAAATAACCCTGCAAGTACGAACTCTTTGTCCTTGACCTATGGATCCACACAAAAAGGATGCTTGAAACAGTTAAAATCTGAAGAAGAAAAAAATCATAATATTCCACGCGACAAACCCGGAGAGTGGCCGCCACGTTTGCTTCACAAGCCTAAGCACAGCAGAGGAGCGAAAGACGAGGGGATTCCGAACAAAACCTTCAAAATAAGTGATAGTGCAAGTCAAATGAAGTTCATTTGAATGCCGGAATCGGACTCAAATTACTTTGCGTTCCAGTGGTCCTAACAGTTCCACATGGTGGGCAGATCGAAAGCTTTTGAGGAGAGAGGCAAGACTAAGGGCTCAGAATGAATAAATACGATAGTAAATCAATTATAAACATATACACACGCACACGCCCGTGCGCGCGCGCCCCCCCCCCCCCCCCCACTTCATCCCCCCCGCCCCCCTCCCCCCGCTCCCCACCCTCCCCGACACACACACACATATTGCGTTCACAAAACCAAACAATAAAATTAATGCGACAAATTTAAACTGATGACTGAAGATTGAAGATCGATGCCAGTGGAAATCTCAAAGCATTAGCTCACTTTCGGAAGGTCGCTGTTGAGAGCAACTGTACGAGAGAGAGAAAAATAAACTAAAAAAATTAAATAAAAAAATTACGAATCTTCTCGTGGAACTCGTACTGTACCCTCTTAGACGTCACCTATCATCACCCGGCTCACTAACAGACAAACCGGTCGTCACTCAGAGAGAGAGACAGAGAGAGATAGGCCCGCATCGATGACTTATCAGCACGACTGGAAGCCACCCCGACCGCCGGAAGCTCTGCGCATTGACAGGGTGCGAGGAAGAGAGGAAATGATCCGTGGGTGCACAGACATGACGGGTTGCTCGGGCTGCACGGCTGGCGGGGACCGGGAGTGGAAGGAAAGGTAGGAAGAAGACTGACGAAGACGTGCAGTGGTGCTAATGCCAGCCTCCGGGGTTCCGGTAGCCACCGGTGAAAGGTGGGTGCAGGAGGCGACGCGTATGTATGCTACAGTTGTGATGATTGGAGGAACTAACCAGACGCGAAATTGGCGAGAGAATTAATTGTATTGAGCATTGAGAAGGTCTCCAGGCTTGTCCCTATGTGGTTGACTAGGCTGAAAGCACTAACTAACTAACTCCAGGCTTGTCCTATTACGGTAATAAGCTCTCTCTCGCGCGCGCGCTCTTCACAGTGGCATTATAACTATAGCATTATTCTTAGCTTCCGAGCAGACCCACTGCGCTCTGGTCGTATGCGACATTGAATGAAGGATTGTAGCTTTACTCAACACGTTCTGAATATCCACCATAATTTTGGTTGCAGCGCTGTTTAGTTGTTACGTGGATGGTGCCACATGAAACTGCCACCTGCACTTTTGGCAGAATGACAGGGATCCTTTACGTGCTGCTGCGGTAACACGGGGGTGGAGCGGATACCGAAGAGTCAGCACAGAAAGTTGACCATGGAGAAGAAAATTCTCCTGCCGGGACTCGAACCCGAGATCTTTCGATCACGAGTCCGTCGCTCCAGCACTGAGATATATCCCCGCTCACCAAGTTATCCCCGCTCCCCAGGTTTAAAACACTTGATATTTAACGCCCAGTCAACCGTGTAGGTATCATCAGGGCGGAGGATGTGCTGTTAGAGGTGGGGGGGGGGGGGGGGGGGGGGGGGGAGAGAGAGTTTATTACCACTGATAAGTAAGAGAGGAAGAGAGAGTTTATTGCCATTGATAAATAACTGGTTAAAAAGTGCAAAGTTCTTTCGTTGTTAGACTTCTCTCTGTTTTTAAACTAGGTTGTCTCCAAGAGGTACTGGCGGGGACTTGAATCCCAGATTGGATTGAGGGGGGGGGTGGGGGGGAGCGATGGCTGGGGAGTGTGTGTTCCTGATGTTAGGTTGCCATGAACAGGCCGATTCTGCGTCAAGGTTCGCAAAGGAAGTCGGCCCTAGCCTGTTTCACTAACTGTGGACAATGTAAATAGGCCACGACTTTGGGTTTGCGACTCTTTATTTATTTATTCATTTATTTATAGCCCCCATTTACTCTCATTAATGGACTGTGGTTTTAAACTGTTTCGTTTCGGTAAGTTTTAATCGTTGTCGGTGGAAACCCACGCCCATAGACCAGGGCATCGCACCATTAGGAAGAGAAGGCTCCTTCTGCTAAGTGTCTTTAACAGCCAAATGAGCATACGTTTAAAAATAGATCTTCCTGATTTCAACAAGGAGCTGAGTATTTTATTATTTTTAATTAACTTTCTGTACATCTAACGACATCTTGTTTTCCCGCGTTCAGGGCTTAAAAAGTTAATCTTTCCGTTCTGATCTGCTTGTCCCTCCCCCCCCCCTCCCCCCCCCCTCCCCCACCTCTCCCACCCCCCATCTCCGCTCGCTCTGAACAGTTAGACGGTTGATAAAAACAAATTATTATTTTACAGATGGCCATCGCTTTCACTGTAAAAACTAAAGTCGTGTCCCCTTCTCCATTGAATCGTTCAGTTATAGAAGGGAAGATCAAACAATCGAAGGTGCATGGCTGGATAAATAATGGAATGATTCGTGAAACGGCGTTACGGGACTGCACTCGCGCATAACACATTCCCTTGGGTTAAGATGCAACGACTGTTCGGAATGCTTCCATCATTTTCTTGCCGTTATCGTTTTTTTCTTGACCGCATTCTCTGAACTGTGTAGTCTCTGCGGACATCTGGCAAGTGGCACAGCGTTAAACCACTTCGAATTCTCGCGCGCACACCATTAAGTTACATGTATTATTTACGGGTAATACACCAACAAACAATGGGGGGAAATGAAATTTGATCGGCTTATCTTGCTGCTGCTAAACAGGTTTTTAAGCAGTTTGATGTGGCCTGATCACAGTAAGTGCCTCCCCCGACCCCCACGCCGCCCCACCCTGTACCCTCTCCGCCCCACCCTGTACCCTCTCCGCCCCACCCTGTACCCTTTCCTTCTAAAATCATTACCATTCCGATCGGCCACAAACGTTTTTGAATGGATGTGGCGAGGACAGTGCTGATCTAATAAATGTGTGTATTTGGCGTTTTCCCTTTTTCCTTTTTCCGAGCGCGGCTTTCAGACGTGCCAACATGGGTTTTAAATATTAATCACTGATGGAGCTGCTCTTTGGTTTTGTCTGACAGCATGTCCGTGCAAAAATGTGATTTGTGATATTTTGGAGATAGTTTTTCCCGACGGAAGAATGTCAGCGCGCATGTGGGGGGCACCGATGGAGAACAGGGATGAGCTATGCTGCGCACAGCTAGTTCGTGTTCTGGTACGAGAAAGGATCGTGAACCATCGGCTTGAATGTGTTTTTGTGCGTCTCAGTGCAAGTACTTGCGTCAGAGTGTCCGCGCATTGACACGGGGCACGGCACGCTCAGTGCCCTACGGCTCTTGGTGTGGCCAAACAGCAGGGAATAGGTCAAACTATAGCTTTGCATGCTTCGTCTGCTGCCAGGAACTTTGCCTGTCTCAGTTCTGCTTTTACGGTTCATTCAGCTCCTCCCCCCCCCCCCCCCCCCCCCCCCCCCCACACCCCCTACCCCCCACCCCCCACCCCCCCTCTCGTCCAGCCATAAAGTGACAACAAAATTTGGACAGTGAATCAGTCCCATTATTTGATGAAAGTTTCGCCCTAACCTAACCGCGGTCAACTGGGCATTAAATATCAATAATAAATCGATCAATCAATCGCGGTTAGCACATCAGATAGCTAAATAACTCTTAACACGTATCCCTGCCTCCACGCCGTGGTGGCGACAGTGCACCGTTAGCACCCCATTATCCCCCTCTCACCCACCCACCCCCCACCTCCACCCCCTGGGAGCTCTGTCTCCGCCATTGCATCTCCGGAGACAGCTCGGCGTTAAACTAGTCAAACGAACGAACTCTGAGCTCTCTATAGGTCAGTGGCATCCTTGCTTGCTGCCGGAATTTTTGTCTTCTTCAGTTCAATTCAGTTCAGTTAAAGATGGTATCTGTGCGCTCGCAAAAGGAAGAAAACAGAATTTGAAATAACTTTTGGTATTGTTTGTATAGGTGCATGAGTTTTTAACGCAGTTTTGAAAGCATGGGAGGATAGAATGTGACGGGTTTTAGACGCAAGAGAATTCCATTGCTTTGGAGCACGTACAATAAGAGAAAGGGCGTTGGCCAGAGAGTTTAGTTTTGACATGGCAGATACGAAGTGTCCGTGTGTCAACATTCAGGAGGGAGAATGCACTTAAGCCAGCCTGTTGTATTGAAGAGGCCAAGACTAATGTGACTGTCGACCAGAATTTGAAGTAAATAGTTTTGCTCTATTCACAGAAAATTGTGTGGTCGAAAATCGTTATTGCCTGCTCTTACGGAGAACAAACGAACAAATTCCTTCTGGTCGAACACCAAAGGCCGCAACGAGTCCTAGTAACTTGTTTTCCGAGTCTGGTGAAAAGCAACGTGACCCCCTTCTCTCTCTCTCTCTCTCTCTCTCTCTCTCTCTCTCTCTCTCTCTCTCTCTCTCTCCTCTCTCTCTCTCTCTCTCTCTCTCTCGCCCCCCCCCCCCCTCTCTCCCCCATCTCTCTCGCTCCCCCCTCTCTCTCTCCTCCTCCTTTCTCTCTATTCCCGGTCTCTCCCTCGCCTTTCACCTTCTCTCTCTCTCTGTGTGGCTCTCAGCTAAAGACAAATTAAGCAAATCGCTAAAGACAAGTTAAACAAATCGCTACCAATAAATCAAGCTGCTGTCAGGTGACAAGAAAATGGAGCGGTCCTGCTGCTCGATGCAGTTGCTTGTGCTTCTGTTTACCGTCATAGGTGAATAAGGAACTGGCGGCAAGAAGGGATTATTTAGCTGTTCAACATTTCATCAGCGAAAGGAGACGTCAAACCAAGCTCGGTTCCTTGGAAAGTAAAATTTGGGTGCCACACCTAGAGAAACAATAGCCATGACGTCATTTTAAGCTGAATCAGTTGGATTGTGAAAAATAAATATTGAATGAACCGGGTTTCATTCTACCTTCAACCCCATTCATCCCACCCCCGCCTCTTCAGACACGTACAAACACACACACTTCATTCCTGCACCCCCCCCCCCCCCCCCCCCCCCTTCCTCCCACAACTCACCCCTTCCATAGCATTAGCTGCCACGACTTCCAGTAGGTAGGTGACTACGTGGCGAGTCTTTCAACTAGACCGCGACCGCAAAGAATTCCACACCTGTGTGTACGGTTCAGTGGGGCGTAGGACAAACTACAAAACATGAACCCTTGCTGCTCTTTCGCAGGACCCTTGACCCACACTAATTGTGGCTTGTCGGCGGATGAGTCGCTCGTGGCGTAAGGCCAAGTTTCACTGACCTGAAGCAGCACCAAGCTTCACTCTGCTTACTCTTGCGGAATCAGTGTTTCGGTCGAACCGAGCAGGGATAAGAGAGCTAGAGAGAGCATCCCCTGCTGGCCTTGGCCTTATGCCCCGTGAGTGCTGACGGCAATCTAACCTGTCTACAAAGAGGTATTTAAGCGATTAGCTGAAGCATGCAACAGCAACAAGCAAGAATGGAATAACGAATCAAACTGTAGATTACTACTGACACTTTATTGCTTCAGACAAAATCCATAACAATGGGCTGAAATCAATGTTCAAATGATACACTTAGCAAAATGTTCTACCACAGTCGCACCACACACACACACACACACACACACACACACACACACACACACACACACACACACACACACACACACACACACACTGTGGTTCATTGAGGTTGCGCCAGTGCTATTTTCGATGTGTCTTTTGTAGATCACAGACGCTTGCATTATTTTGTAAGTGGATCAGATGAAGTTCCTTTTTTATTATTTTTTAATGTTTGTTTGTAAAATTCAACTGTTGTTTGAAAAGGGGGTCTACCATGAAAATATGCGCATGTTTTGATTTGTGCTAAACCTTTCTTTGATAGGGGGCATATTTCGAGGAAGCTAGTGCCTTTATGAGATTTATTTTATTTTATTTTTAATGGGGAAAACATAATGCTGCCAACTAATGAAAGAGCTAGGTCTGCTCAGCTGTTTTAAAGAGGTGCAGCTATATGTGCTGGTTTTACCTTAGTTGTTAGCTTTATCATGTTACCTCTTATCCAAAAGAACATGGGACCAAAAAGAAAAGAAAAAAAAGAACATTGGCTGAGATCAGTTTCCTCAACAATATCCCTGACGCACTCGACCGGCCGTACATCTCTTTGTTTCAGTTTTGCCGATATCCGGCTCCTGTTTCTAATAGCCTGGAGTAGGCGATCGTGGTGCGCTCCTTCTCTTATCTTCTGATTGTAAGTGAGCTCAAGAGAGTGTTTCTTTTGTAGGCCGGGCCTCATTTTCCTCAATGAGCCGCCACTTAGTAAGCCGGTTTGGTCGTGGAAGGAATCGTGGGATGTTGAATCTGGGTAGCAAACTGTTTGGCATAGCCTGTATGTTGAAAGGATCGTGTAGCATCAGCTATTTTATGTGGAACCACCCACCCGGAACCATGATCACTCAGGAACCATGCATGGAACCATCACTCACGAACCACCTCTCTCTCTCTCTCTCTCTCTCTCTCTCTCTCTCTCCTCCTCTCTCTCTCTCTCCTCTCTCTCTCTCTCTCTCAGGCAGAAGCCATGAACAAAAGGTGCATCTACTTTGTTGGAGCACCAGTTTGCCGCTGACTTCAGGAGTGAAGCAGCACCTGGTAGTTTGGAACGTTAATGTATATCATTCACCTTCTCATCTTTGATGATTTGAAATTTTGATACGTGCACTAGCTGGATTACAGTGACACCGTGTTAATGTTCACTGGGTGCTTTTTGTGACGTATTCAGCGGAAGGGAGATTAAAACGAGAGAAACCTGTGTCCACTTCGAGTGAAAAAAATTGCTTGAATTCGACTGGCGTAGGTTAATTGTTAAAGACTGCGATTAGCGTTTGAAAACTTGTTCAGCACCGTACAAGGAATGGAGATTAAATTTTAATTGATTCCTTTCGTCAATGAGGAATGGACACCCATATGCATTTTCCCCCCGCCTCCCATTTTCTGAAGACCACTTGCGCATTTCCTTTCGGTAATTGTCTTCGATTGATTTACCCTGGGAATATTCTCAGGGAACAGTTGATTTGGGTGCAGCGACCAAAAAAATGTAAAATAATATTTTCTTTCTTACATTGTAACTGTACCCCCCAGCCACTGACATTGTTGTATGTGTGCAAGTAATCTCTCTCTCTCTCTCTCTCTCTCTCTCTCTCTCTCTCTCTCTCTCTCTCTCTCTCTCTCTCTCTCTCTCTCTCTCTCTGCACAGTCTTGACCATGTAATGACTGCAGCTGAGACTGGATCTTGGGTATTCTGCTCATACATTCTCACACGCGCGCGCGCACACACACACACACACACACACACACACACACACACACACACACACACACACACACACACACACACACATACACACACCGTCGCTTCGCCCCTCATTTTTTGCATAATGGCTGTTTACAGACCTCTGAATTGGATTAAGCAAATAATTATGATGGCCACTTCATGGCCCAGGTCGTGTGTGTCAGTATATGTGTGTGTGCGTGTGTGTGTGTGTGTGTGGGGGGGGGGGGTGAAGAGAAAGAAAGAATACTTTAGGAATAATAACAAAAAAAGCGTTTCACGTCCGTTCGTAGGGGTAGTTATCCAGACGTTTTGGTTTCCAGTAAAGACGATTGCTTCGTAACGATGCGCTCCAATGCTGTCCCCCTTTGCCTCGGCTGTTTAACCTGTGCTACGGGCCTGTCATAGCTGAGGCAATCAGCAAAGCAGACCTGCCTACCCATACGATTTTTGCGTGTTCTGTACGCAGTTTTAAGCCCGAGTACGCCAGTACGCGAAATTGAAATATACGCAATTTTTTTTTTTTTTTTAAATAAGCATACAAACGAAAGTAGAGCCAGCCAAAGCGTTGACAGTCCGATACAAGTTTTGCTGTAACTTCCGGTTTGTTCTCCGCCATTTTTAAACTTCCTTGTGGTGCGGTTCAACTTCAACTATTCAAGATGTCCATCTTGCACACATAAACGAAACAAAACAAAACAAAAAACAATAAGAGAACAGACTTTTATCGCAAAATACAGTGAGATTCCAGACATACAGTCGTCGTCTTTGGTTTTTACTGTAAGAGGGATTTTTCGATGTCACGCTCGGGTGCATTTGATATCCAAAAACATTGTGGGACGAAACATCACAAACTATTCAAATCTAAAGCGAAGCAGGATGTCACTGCAAGCAAAATTACCCAGTTCATGCCATCAAAGAGTGTTAATTCCGAGGAGGAGTGGGTGCTCTGGGCTCCCATTAACGCACAGCGTCCGTTGGGGACGCACTAAGAAAGTGCCAGGGGTCATGTGAATTATTCGTACCACATCTTCTGTCTTTATTACTGACAAGAACACATTTCTCCCAAACTTCATGAGGAAGGACACAGGACTACACAGGTTATTTCAACATAAGTGGTCAGACACAAATACACCAGCACACACCTAACATCAAGATATTAAACAAGTAAGTTAGTAAAAAATGGTGCTTAACGTCCACAGAAATCATAAGGCTTATTAGGGACGGGGAGAATGGGGGGAAGGGGGTATGGAGGTGTGGGAAGAGGGAGAGTATATACCTATCGCTACACTGTCACCACCAGAATGACCTGCATTAAGATGGGCAGCGATGAGAACCATTTTAATATTTCATTAATTGTGAGGGACAAAGTCACAAGACCGTGTTCACAAACCACAACTTTTGAAAAGAAAGGAGACCCGAAGCGGTATCGAACCGAGGTCCTTCCGCTTACCAGCCTACCGCCTTACCGCTAGGCCAAACCGGCTCTCATATATTAAACAAAAGTAAACATGGTGCTTAACGTCCACAGAAACGTACGGCTTATTAGGGACGGGGAGAAGGGGGGGAAGGGGGTATGGAGGTGGGGGGAGAGGGAGATTATATACCTATCGCTACACTGTCACCACCAGAATGATTTCTGCATTAAGATGGGCAGCGGTGAGAGCCATTTTAATGTTTCAGTAGGAAGTGATGGACAAAGTCACAAGACAGCGTCCACAAACCACAACCTTTTTGAAGAGAAAGGAGAGCCGAAGCGGTATCGAACCCAGGTCCTTCCGCTACCAACCTAACGCCTTACCGCTAGGCCAAACCGGCTCACAAATATTAAACAATGTATGTCAGTGCATTATATGCCCTACTGTGTGAGACATTTTGGTCTTCTGCTTCTGAAAAGTTTATTATAAAAGAATTATGAAAAAACCCCACTGAGGTTTAAATAGAGATCCCTGTACATGCTGTCAGTGTGAAGGTTTCTAACATGACAGTAATTTGTTGTGAATTGTCAGCTGTTGAAAAAAGATCATTGCAGTTTCTGCAGTGAATTTATTCAAAGTGGCACCATAGTTATCAAGGGAGGCAACTTACGTTTTGAGTGTGTTAAGACAATTCACACACTATTAATTACAGAATCAGACTTAGCTATTTGTACCCTGCTCTCTGCAAAGATGAGAGCTTTCTCCCTTCATTCTCTGGTTTTGATCTGTTCCACAGATTCAGAGCGTTACTCTAACTTGTTTCACTTTCAAACAAATATTTACAATGGTCTTGTGTTTAAAAATGCCACACATATTGCGTTTTTACCCGGCTACTTAAAAATCATTTTCATACTGACCGATAGATGCTACTAAAACACATCTACAGAGTTGGCAAGGCTGCCAACCACCAGAGAACTACTGACATGGAGAACTATGAGAATAGGTCTTTGAATAAACCTGTTACTGCTATGATGAACCAGCATACCTGAAAGTGTACAACTGAAAGTGGCATTGTCTGACAGAACTGAAACAAGAACTGAGTTGTAGAAGGAACAAAGGCATTATGCAAAAGCATAATACTTCTGCACAGCTGCCATTTCATGTTAGACTTGACCATTTAAAACTGCTCAGGGACCCTCTAAACGTTGTAGCAGGGAGTCCCAGGGACCTCCTTAAAACACTCACTAATGGGAGCCCACGGAACTGATTGTGCGCATGAATGTGCCGATCACAACAGCGGACATTATTGAAAAGAAATCAAGCATGGTTGTTGCAAGGTATTGCATTTGATCAAAATCAAAATCTGTATTAACCCAGTACAGTAAGTAACTAGTAAGCAACACAGTTTAGCTTCAATATAAGCTAAAATTTGTTGGCTCTTGCATGGTGTTACATTGTGGTTCCGACTGAGATGGATTTAAAATAAAACATGTACTTTGGCTCTGTTTTCAGTGTGCGTATTTGGTCAAAGTCAGTAATAGCCGTTTCTTTTTTTGTGGAAAGTACACACTTTTGGTCCTGCCGGGACTCAACGGGTAAAATGTCAGAAAACATGCTGAAACCGTCGATTACTCCGCAAAGATCACACTTCACAGACAGAGTTTATGCACTGTCAGGCAGCCACACACCACGTTTGAGTTCGTTTTGGTTGTAGAACGTATTTTATTTAGTTTCGTGAACACTTTTTGAGTTCCTCATCTCCAGATGAGCACGAAACACTTCACAATGGCAGCTGTATAACGCTATTCTCTGCGTTTTGAGCAGACCCACTGCGCTCTAGTCATGGACCTATATGATATAGGCCCATGAATGACTCGGTCTAAGCTGATGTACACATCCAATGAAATGCTTACAGCGCTGTTTGGTTGTCATATGGCTGGTGACACGTGCGTGAAACTGCGCACTCGTCTCATCTGTGTACACCGTACAGCCGAGGTACAACCAGCGTGTCACTTTATTCGAAGCCACATACGTAGGATGCATACGTGTTTAGCTATAACCTGCCACCTGCTTTTTTTGGCACAATGACCGGAATCTTTACGTGCTACTGGGGTAACACGGGGGTGGTACGGATACCGAAATAAAGAGTCAGCACAGAAAATGAACCCTGGAAAAGAACATTCTCCCGCTGCTCCTGCCGGGACTCGAACCAGCGACCTTTCGATCACGAGTCCGGCTCTCTAACCACTGAGCTATCCTCCCTCCCCAGGTACACTGAAATAAAACCGCGTTTATAACAGCATTATTTGCTGGAGCTTGCTTTAGCCGAAATACAATTGATCAAATGACAAACACATGTGAAGGTTTGATTTTCCCAATTCGCTGTAATGACACACGTCACTTTTCGTTGACGTGTGTCAAATTGTGTTGGCAGATGAATGAAAATAGAAAGTCGAATGAAGTGCATCGTTTCTTCTGACTTCTCCAGACTTAAAGGAGAGATGGTTCTAACCGCTGATAGCTCTTGGTTCTCGGAGAAAGGGGACCCATAGTTTTCTGCGCCCACGGTACTCCACTGCGGATTTTCAATCAGCAAAGGTGCCTAGTATGGGTACGTCTGCATGTTAGTCTACTGCCAACCGGCCAACACTGCCTGGACGTAGAACTGCATTTGCAGTCCTGTAACCCTGTCAGTGACCGTCGCTGTTCGACTGAGCGCCGAAGTTCTGATGACACATAAAAACACCATTCTGTTCGAGTTCGCCGGTAATCGCGTAATGACGTCACACAGACAGCAGATGCATTCATGCGGGACTGGAACAATGTTCATCACAGTCGCCAGGTGGTCTTTGATGTGTTGTTAAATCATTTGACACAGGAAGCTTCTTCTTTCTTTTTTCTTTTTTTCTGTGTGTGTGTGTGTGTGTGTGTGTGTGTGTGTGTGTGTGTGTGTGTGTGTGTGTGTTGTTTGCCGTTGGACCCCCCAAAACAACAACAACAACATCAAACCAATATGAACACAAACGTAGTCTTTAATCGGCTCAGTACGGAGGTGTTGCCGGATCATCGTGCTATTTGTGTTAGTCGTGGTGCTTGTGTCGATTATTAAAAAAAATCCCGCTGTGTCATCTGCGTGCGTGCGTGCATGCGTGCGTGCGTGCGTGCGTGCGTGCGTGTGTGTGTGTGTGTGTGTGTGTGTGTGTGTGTGTGTGTGTGTGTGTGTGTGTGTGTGTGTGTGTGTTTGTGAAAGAGAGAGTATGTCTGTGTGAAAGAGAGTGTATGTGTGTTTGAGAGAGAGAGAGAGAGACTCAGAGAGTGTGTGTGTGTGTGTGTGTGTGTCTCTCTCTCTCTCTCTCTCTCTCTCTCTCTCTCTCTCTCTCTCTCTCTCTCTCTCTCTCTCTCTCTCTCTCTCTCTATAAATGTCCTTAGGTGACCCTGTGTGGTTTCCAGGACGGTGGAATCCAATTACTAACACTGTCATGGTCTAGCATGCGTGTCTTGCATTTAAATGATGGCTTTGACCTTTATCTTTGCTGGTGTTGGGCAACATTGACACAGTTCTGTCGTTGCTCGCAGCTTTACTTTGCTGCATGGTTCTTACTGCATGATCGTTTTGATTGCGAATCACGTTTTAATAAATATGCTATATAAACTGGTGGTAAATTGTAAAGACAGACAGACAACCATGTATGACTGAACTATGAATTGTAAGTACACATATAATGTAATATAAACTAAACAAAAACAACAAAAGTTTTGGGTTGGTGTGACCGTCGTATAATTACCGTCAGCATGATACCGAAAAAGAAAAAAAGGTGTGGGCCAGTTGCATGCCCGCCTTGTGTGTGTGTGTGTGTGTGTCTGTGTGTGGTTTTGGTGGTGGTTTATGAATCGCTTTGCTTTCAGTTGGTTTACATGTCACTGGATGACGTTCCCTGCATTCTAGAGCTGGGGATAATTATGTGTTTGATGGATAATTATGCGTTTGGTGGTGGTTTCTGAGTATTGTTCGTAAATTAACAAATTATCTTTCTGCAGCGCGTTTCTAACAGTCAGTGACATCTTAAACACTTGCGAAGAATTTTCTCTTTTTTTTTATAGTTTATTTTATTTTATTTTCATTGAACTGATGTTGTTTTGTTTTGTTCCCCCCCCCCCCCCCCCCCCCACCTCCCCTTCCCCCCTCTCGTTTTTACGCATCTTTCACATCAGCTCATGCATCAGCTGCACGTCGACTGCATGACTAAGGGGCCGGCGCACCTGGTCGTTAACTTTCGTTACGTCACGCGACTATCGTTTTTACCTCGCATCACGCTCCTCTGTTTATTACGTTAAATCACGGAACGTCGTTATTGTGAAAACAGCGATGTCAATAATAATAGCAAAGGACAGTGATGGTGCGCCTGACATCTCGAGGAACACGGTAGCGCTAGGTGCGTACGATATAAAACATTAAAAAAATAAAAATAAAACACTGATCAATGGAATAAATCAAACACACCCACATGGACACACCCCTCCACACATACACACGCGCACACGACATGGACACCCCGCTCCACACATACACACAGGCGCGCGCGCGCGCGCACTCACGCGCCATTTTAGATTAACACAGAGTAAATTATGTCAGAGGGACGGTGGCAAAAGGCTGGAAGCTTATTTGCTGAAAGAGATGGGTTTTCAGGGCTTGTCTGAGTGGTTACGTCACGCGACCCTATCGTCGCGAACCGCTGATGGCAAGCTTGGTAGCCATTGTTATATCACGCGATTGTCATTACAGTCTCACGAGAGCGGTGTTAAGCAAGGTTATGTCACGTGGATGTGATATACTTTCACGGCAACCCCGCTAATCTCAGTTACATCACGCGATGATACTTAATCACAGGGCGGCTTTGTTAATCTCGACAGCGCCACGGAACGGTCGTCCTTTTCACGGCAGAAATGTGAAACAGAACGAGGCCCAGAGCGCCGACTGACTCCCTTGTGTGTTGATTCTTCTCACGACAAACCATTCATCTGAGTACCTCACACACTAGTGTCGGTATCCTCTGGACAATTCTGCTCTTAGCACTAATATGGCAAAAAAAGTATCAAGTGCTTCTTTATTCCATTTGAAGGAAAATTTAACTGAAACACGTGAATAGCAAGCGAAAAATATACATGTATAAAAGATTCACATTTTATGAGTGCACAGTAATACCAGCAGTATTATTAACTAGAATATTTATAATTAAAGTGCGCTGTAAAATAAACAGTCTCGCACGCATTAATAATATGGTTGATATATAGACACAAGTATGTTTATCACTATTCCCATCCTGCTCTCTTCACACCCACATCCATCATCTCCCCCCCCCCCCCCCACACACACACACACACACACACTACACATCCATATAGCCAAATGATATTAAAAGCTGTCACACACACACACACACACACACACACACACACACACACACACACACACACACACACACACACACACACACACACACACACACACACGGACTGGAGTGTTTCAGAGGACATGTGGGCGCTCGTTGTGCATTTGAATCATTATTTTAGGTCAGTGAATTGCTGTGCCAGTGCCGTAATGGACATTCGGGGTACCCTATAATACGCTTGCGCCGGACAAAGCCTGTAGTGGTATAATCGTGGTCACCAGGCGTCCACCGCCTCCCCCGGGAGACTGCTCGCTGTTCCAATCAATCCATCCATTAGATGGTGATCGAGTGACCCACATGGATGTCGTCGAGTACGCGGTCCTCCATTAGAGGGGAGGACGCTGGGTGGAATGATGATGTTTTGTTGTTGTTGTTGTTGTTGGTTGTTTTGTGTGTGTGTGTGTGTGTGTGTGTGTGTGCGTGCGTGCGTGCGTGCGTGCGTGCGTGCGTGCGTCCACTCCTATCAGTGTGTGCAGTATTTTCGTGTGTCCAAACAGTGGTATGGCTGCCTTTGGGATGTTGGAGGGGGGGGGGGGGGGGGGTGCACTACACGGCATCGTGACGGTGCTATTTGGTAAGTAAAATGTGTGTGCATTATTCAGGTCTGAAGCTTATTATTAATATACTCCCGTTACCGTTAGGTACCAGCTGCTTTGTTATTCGAATCTTGTTTCGGGTCAGCAACCCTTCTCTTCCTCAGTTCCAGTGTGTTGAGCTCAGTATCTTGTTCCCACGGCAGGGGGAAAACGTCCTGGCAAAATTCTCAGTGTCAGAGTAGACATTTCACTAACGTTGGGCGGCTAGCGAGGTTTGCTAACGGGCGCTAATGTGTCATAGTTGGCTGACAAATACTTGTGACGACAAATACTTAAAACCTCGCTATATCCGCGCGGTCCTTTTTACAAGAGAAGAAAAATTTACAAAAGAAGAGGATTTTACGAAAGAAAAAGAGCAATGCCATTCCAGAAGGAAGAGACGCACGGTTCCTGCTGTCGGACCCGCCCGCTGTGCAATGCGTTCACCGTATTAACTCTGGAAGGAAATGACACGTTATTTATCTGTCTGTTATATTATGCCCGTCCACACCTCTTCGGGGAATAAGACCAAAGCGGAAAAAGAGAGAGAGACAGACAGACAGAGAGACAGACAGAGACAGACATATAGTGAGACAGACGGACAGACAGAAAGACAGTAGTTACTGCGAGCGATGGTGAGAGAGGGAGGGCGCCGGCGAGAAGAGATTTATTCTTGAGATTTAACGCCCAGTCAGTCAACTGTGAAAGTCATATCAGGGCGCACACGATTCATCAAACCAGAATGTCTCCTATTACTCTAAGTTTGAAAAGGACTGGGGAAAATGAAGATGAATGAACCGGAATGGTAATTACCTTTAAAGGTAGACTTAATTCCTTGCAGCAGACGAAGCGTGCAAAGCTATATAATATTCTTACCAACTCCAGTCTTAAAGGAGGGAAGCAACCTTTGATCTTTGATAGCTCTCGGCTTTCAACAAGGGAGCCCAGGGAGGAAAGGAGAGGGGGTGGCAGAAAGGAGGAGGGAGAGAATGCCTCGGAAACTGAGAGAGATGGAGGGGGGAGATATAAACAAGGGTTAAAGATGGGCTCCATTAAAGGGTTCTCGATAATGCCAGGTAGGACGCGTGTTTACATGCACTGGGAGCTGCTTCCTCCTCACTGGAGCTGGGCAGACTAAACCCAGGACTCCATTCCCCGTACTGGCTGCGCTGTTGCTGCCAAAGGCTTTGTGGTCCAAGACATCCTGCGCCCAAGACCAAAGCGTCGTGTTTGCACCGTGCACTGGCTCTTTGCTTTCACGAAAAGGGTTCTCGATGGAAATCTCCGAATCTGCACCACCCTCTGGAACCATTCCTAGAGAAAGATGTAGGCTAGATAATCTCAGGATGAGCGGATCTGGCAGGCATTATTTTCTGGAACCTTCCGTGGAGAGAGAGAAAGATTTTTTATTTTGTTTAAATCGAGTAAGTAATCACTGGACAAGCAAATCTGCGAATTACATCATCTCCTAGAACCTTCCGTAGGACAGAATTTGACATGGGCAATCTTTGGGTAGGCAGCGTGATAGTTATGTTCACTCTGAGCGGAGCAGTTTTGGCAGGAAATGCGAAGATAACCTCTGATTTAACTTGACACTGAGGGTAGAGTACAGCAAATGGCCTGTGTGGTTTGGCTCTGTGTCGATGCTGACTTCGTCTTTTTTCCCCCCTCTCCTTTCCCCTCCATTTCCGTGTTTCGTCTGCTGGACCTTCTACCTGTTTGCATTTAATGGACCGGAGCTTATAGACATCGTTTCCAATAATTATGAGAACAAACTAAGAGTATGAAACACTTAAAGAATTTTACGACAAATATTGCTCAAGGTCATGCCACTTCCATCAACATTTATAGACCAAGAGTGGATTTCTAAGAGCAAGTCTTGCTCAAGGGCACGTCACTCCCATTGGCATAAACCGCGGATCTCGGAGAAAACGTGGGCACATATCATATCCCTGCCGCCGGTATAAACTTCACGCAGCCACTGATCGTCCTCTACAGAATTGGCAGTGACCTTGACGAGCTAGCCGTGCTTGCAATAAACAAGATGATACAAGTTCGAGGGCCAAATAATGATGTTAAAATGTGGAGAGAGAGACAGAGACAGACAGACAGACAGACAGAGACACAGAGAGACAGAAACAGACAGACAGAGACACAGAGAGACAGAGACAGACAAACAGACAGACAGAGAGACAGAGACAGACACACACAGACAGAGACGGACAGACAGAGACAGAGAGAGAATCATTTAGTTCGTGGATTTTCACGTCCCGTCAACTTCACATGGTCACTTCAGGACAAGAGAAAGAGATCGACAGACAGAGACAGAGAGAACTCGAACTCGAAAACTATTTTACAAGGATTGTAGTTTAGGTTCAGCTATTGATGAGTAAATATAAAATTACAGGCATCATTTATATACATATAGGCGTGAATGAGTGAGTGAAACGTTATGTGAGAGAGAGAGAGAGAGAGATGCTCAAGTCTGAAAAGGTTGACCCAAGAAGTATTTATGATGAGAAAGAGAAAACAATGCCACATTGCTTGCTTCATATTGTTTGCGGTCCTTTGTTTGGTGAGTAACTTGGTATTTGGGGAGAGATTTACGGAGTTGTGCATCAGAACTTTAATTGTCATTGTTGGAAGCGGGAGCTGGTGAATAACCCCGTTCTCAGTATAAATTCAGTATTAACGTTTATGGTCGTCAGGGAACTAATGCCCTCACGCCGACTCTCTGGTTTGTGTTTACATGACTGCGCGTGTGTTCGGAGCGTGCGATCCGCGACTAGGCGATAAATTGACCGAGACATACATTTCATCAATATTTCAGATGGGCAAACAGCTCCCATCGACGTAGACTATAGCCCCAGTTGGCATAGACTATACACAGTATAGTAGCCGGATTATTCTTGCATTTCTCTCATAATTATATCCCTGTCCATGTATGATTTGATGCGCATGTTGCTCTACCTCGTCGCAATGAAATTTCCGATAGCACTGAGGTGAGGGGAACATGATGTAAAACATAAACGTGGTACCCACCATCTTCTTTGAATTTTGATTTAAAAAAATTAAAAAAATTAACACCGCCTTTTTTTCTTTCTTTTTTAACAGTAATTATATAATAGCAGTTAAACACACACACACACCCTTACTGATTTCGAAAGATGTCCTCGAAAGTAATTTGTTTCTTTTTTCCTTCGTTTTTTCTTTCTTACATTTTTTCCTTTAAGAGAGGTGTGGGAGGGCGGGAATGTAGGGGTCAGAATGGTACGCAAGGGGGTGGGGGTGCGGGGGGGGGGGGGGTAGATGATGGTCAGAATGGCGCGCAGTGTGCATAATTATGGACTGCAAACTTGGCGTAACCGGTACGCATTGATGGGCACAGTTCCATCTTGTAGCATGCCACAGACCCCCAAGAACTCGCAAGCATCTGAAGGTAATTGCCTGCAATGCAACTCGCTCGTTGCCGTATGTATAGTCTTTGTAAACCTTACCCCTGCCACGTTGCTTTTTCCGGCGATTGTTCCGCTGATCGAATGTCGAGAATGCAGGCTGTGCTTTTTTGCACCCGTATTTCGTTGTTCTCGGAGCTTTATTCCTGTTTCTGTTATTCTTCTGTTTTGTTTTGTTTGTTTGGTTGGTGTTTGTTTGTTGTTGCTATTTTGTTTTGTTTTTTGGTGTGTTTGTGTGTGTGTGTGTGTGTGTGTGTGTGTGTGTGTGTGTGTGTGTGTGTGTGTGTGTCATTCTTTCTTTCTTTAGACGCGATGAACACCAAATCAGTTTACTGTGTTGACAGTTATCTTCTACTTCTTTTTCGCCCTACACTTCTTTTTCAGGGGGGACCGCTGTGTATCATTTCCACGTACAGTGAATACCTACAAGTTGTGTGGCACCTTCTGTATTTACTACTGAACAGTTAAGCCACGTACAAAGCCGGTGTGAACGCTGCGTATTGTTCTGGAAGCAGAGTTTCGTGCGCCGTTTACAGAGTTGTTGTTTTGCTTGGTTGGGGGTTGGCGGAAGCAACTGTGTGACCTTGATGTGAGGCGATAAGAAGATATCAGTACCGATAGCATAGTATATATGGATTATCTTTTTTGATGGAATCAGCTTCAGCTTCTGCACTTTTCAAGGCAGGGGGTGGGGGCGGAAGGGGGGGAGGAGAGAGAGAGAGAGAGGTATGGGCGGGGGGGGGGGAGGGGGGAAGAAAGACGAATGAAAATGATTTATTAAGTTCAGTCCGTGCTCATTATGCCTCATATATCCACACGACAAAGGAAGAAACCAGTTCGTAAGGGAGTGTTCCATAAAAGAAAAAACAAATAAAGCAATTTTATATAATACAAAAATTGGCCGCTATTATTCGTAAACCAGGAGATTTGCAAAACGCAACCCGATCGCCTAGCTAGCCTCCGAACGTCAGAACTGCTGACGCAATCGTATATAATAATAAGTAGCTGGTAACATACGGTCACACGGAAACAAAAACACACTAATATCAGAAATTACTGAAGAAAAAGCAGCCATACGTATTTATTCACACAAAAAGACACGTTGTAGAGATGAGAAGAAGGTGGGGGGGGGTGGGGGGGGGGGGGGGGGGGGGGGGAGAAGAGAGAGGGGAGAGAGAACTGGAACTCGAAAACTTTATTTTACAAGGATTGTAGCTTAGATTCAGTCAAAAACTTAACAACTAGTCCTTGCTAAGCTACTGATGAGTAGATATAATATTACAGGCATCATTTATATACATATAGGCATGAATGAGTGAGTGAAACGTTATACATGAGAATTTCCACACAAAACATAGCGTGTTCACAGCGCCAGATACACACATGCACATGCAGAGAGACACACAGACAGAGAGGGGAGAGAGAGGGGGGGATGGGAGGGGGGAGCGAGAGAGAGAGAGAGAGAGAAAGGCAGTAGTATGTGGACGCTCGTGCCCGATTCGTGATTCAAACGACGAACGAACACCCGGCATGCCGCTGTATGCTGCTGCAGCCAAACGGCGTCATGTCTGGCCACCTGCGCACGTAACACCGATTAAAAAGGCACACATCTGACGGTAAATTGATCGGATTTAGACTCTCCCGTCACTCCAGCCTATGCTGTGGGGCGATTAAATTGTCATCCGCCACCGCTAATCCACACGGGGGGCAATGTATCGTGGACAACAGCGGGGAAGATGACGTGGGGGGAGGCGACAACGACTTCTCCGGCAAACACCTGACTACAGAAAACGACTTGTTTCGTTAGGTAGGTTGATTAGGGTAGGGATCTGTTTGTATTTTACGTCTGCTTATTAATTTGTGTGTGTGTGCGCGCGAGTGTGTGTCTCTGTGTGTGTGTGTGAGAGAGAGAGAGCGGGAGAGAGAGAGATGAAATGAGTGTATCCTTGTGTCTTTGTAAGCGCTCCGGGCTCTTACGAGATGGGGCACCATAAATATTATTATTATTATTATTATCACATTTTTCCTCTCTTTTGGGGGGATGGGGGAGTTGGGGGGGGGGCGTTACATGGGGTCTGCGCAGACCAATTGCCCACCTTTGGTCTGTATCGTTACCACCAGTGCGCATTCCACACAAAGGGTTCGCGACATCCGGCGAACATGGTTTAGTCGATGTAACAGTATTGTGCACGCGTTGTGGAACGAAAAGGCAAATCCAGTGGGAATGTGTAATAACGCGACGGGAATCGTTTAATTTGATCGTACAGGCTTGATTGAACTGACGCACTGACTTGGGTTTGCCGTAACCATGTTTGACTTGGCTGAGGTCGGACTGTGTGGACAGCTGCGGAACAGAAAGCGTGTGATGATATAAACACGCTGTGGGCCATGTGTGTGTGTGTGTGTGTGTGTGTGTGTGTGTGTGTGTGTGTGTGTGTGTGGCTGTGTGTGTGTGTGTGGTGTGTGTGTGTGTGTGTGTGTTGTGTGTGTGTGTGTGTTGTGTGTGTGTGTGTGTGTGTGTGTGTGTGTGCGCGCGCGCGCGCTCTTGATAAATACAATATTAGGGGAGTTTTAGTTGTTTCAGTTTGATTGCTGTGTAGTGGTGGTCTCTGTTGTATGCCTTGTGGGGTTGTTTGATTGTTTGTCGTGTTTTATGAACGCCTTTAGGGCTTTAGATGTACACAATTTCTCGGTATAGTCGCACACAAATTCTCAGTATAGTCATTCATACTGACGGCAAGCATACATTCGTATACAAGGTGTCAAATATTCCGCTTTGTGGCTCCAACGTTCTACCTAACTGGGCCCATAAGCGGCGTATTCGCATTCATTCTCGTATGGGCAGCCCCAGGTGGCGCAAATGCGATTGTCCGACCTGCTTTGGAGAAAACTAAGGTGATTGTCTTGATCTCCATAGATCAGTTCTTTACATTGTGTGTATCGATCTCCATATATCAGTTCTTTTTACTGCGTGTGTTCACTAGCTCTATAGCTGGATTCTATTGCCTAAGGCACAAAATAGCATCAGCCATACCTAGTCACCTAATGGAAAGGGGGAAAAACTACATGGAAATTGTGATAAATCGCCGAGTCATTGTATGATAATGAAGGAATTTTTGTACAGAAGCACTGCTGCTGGTGAGTGTGGCATGCCGACCGTTAAGTCGTGACTGGCAGGTGGTTATTTCCACGCTTACTGCGTAAGAAGCCGCAGTGGTGCGTGGTGCACATTTCCCCATGCCTGGCAATGCATACAGTTTCCACACACACACACACACACACACACACACTGGCAGAAGAAGGCTACACCAGTGACCTGGTCATTTTGATCTCTGTGTGTGCCAAACCGAGAAAGAGTGTTGCTTTACGGCCACAGAAACCGTAGGCTTATTAGGGACGGGAGCCCAGGACGGTCACCTCGACTTTCACACAGCTCTTGAGCTCCGAAACCGAGATAATTTGATTGAGTGTTGCTTTCCATCCACGGAAACCATAAGGCTTATTAGGGATGTGCAAACCAAGAAAACCTTCTGTTGAAAGATTTATAACCAACCTCACCTGCCATACGAGTGTCCGTTCCACGACCTCTCGTGAGTTCTGCTCCTGTTGTAACCGTCTTCCATAGAGGAGTCATATAATTATCCTTGGCCGAGGGGGCTGTACCATTTCGATGAAAGCAAATTTGTCGCCGTAACTAGAAATGCCCCAATTTTCCTTTGGTTGGCTGATACCAATGGTATTATAATTGCGTGCACGGCAATTACAACCAAACGGAAAGCATGTCTGTCCATTCCGTGAATATCTTTGCTTGCCGCGAAAGGTTCCCAACTCCCAAGATCTCTCTGGAAGGCTGAACGTGTGCGGAGCTCCGGGCTGCTTCTTCGTTATATACATATATTTTTTGTACTTGTGCCAACCAGCACCGTCCGTCTGCCTTCGCTAGCTTGATGGCGGCTGGTCGGTCAGCAATTGTAATTATGTCACCGTCGCTTACTCATGCAGCTTGTTCTTCGGGAAGTCTTCTCAGTGGTGTCTTCTCGTACCTACCAGTGTCGTCTGCCATCGCTTTCTGTGCAGCTAGTTCCTCGTGTGTTCTTCTGTACTTGTTCCAGCCGCCCTTTTCCTCGCCTGATGGTGACTGGTTGATATATCCGCGCCTTCTGTGTAGCTATAGTTCTTCAGTCGTGTATTCTTCTGTAGTTGTTCCAGCCGATGTCTTCCGCCCGTTTCCTCGCCTGATGGTGACTGGTTATGGTGATTACGCCCGCCAACCGCTTCTTCGTGATCGGTGTTTTCTACTTGTATCAGCCGATTCATCATCGTTTTACCAGAACCCGCTCCATCACCATTTTATCAGAATTTGGTCCATCATCATTTACTCCAAAGTCTGGGACTGCGAGGAACGTTAACGGAGATTGGCACTTGGTGGTCAGTGTAATGGTCTTTCTCAGTCTCCTGGCCACTTCCCACTGCGTGATGCGTCGTCGGTCACTCACTAAACTGACCGGCCTGTCGACAGGAAACACTGAATGCAGGAGGCCGTGATGAGACACTTGGAAAATGATGTCCAAGTCATTGGCGTGTTACTGCGTCATTAATTAATACCTTAGTTCCTGTACTGATCGGACTGCGCGTGCCAACAGTGCCGTGTCGCTGCGTGATTAATACCATAGTTGCTGTGCTGATCGGACGGCACGCACGCACGCACGCGCACGCACGCGCACGCATGCACGCACGCACCCCCCTTCCCCCCCCCCCCCCCCCCCCCCCCCCCCCCCCCCCCCCCCCCACACACACACACACACCACGCACGCACATGAGGAGGTGTCGTTGCTGAGATGTTAAAAGACCCGTTTTGGGGATCGATTCACACAACCCATACCCCCTCGATCCGCCCACCGTTCTGCCTCCCCCCTCCTCCTGCCACCCCCCTCTGCCGGTCCAGCCTCTCCCCTGCGTATCTAGGAATACCTCAGTGTCTAGCCAGCGGATGAACCCCCCCCCACGCCCTACACACACACACACACACACACACACACACGCCCTACACACCACACACACACCACACACACACACACACACACACACACACACACACACACACACACACACACACACCAGTGTGCGACTGTACGCGTGTGGCTGCGGATGAAACCTTACACTTAAATCGGAATCATCTGTAGACTATCGGAGTCAGTATAGACTGTGTGCTGGTTGACGATTAACACCGACTAATATTGACTGAATATGTCAAATGCCGTCCTATATATATATATATATATATAGAGAGAGAGAGAGAGAGAGAGAGAGAGAGAGAGAGAGGGGGGGAGGGCGGGGCAATTCTGAGTGAAAGTGCATGCAGAGAATCATGCAGAATGTGTCGCAGTTATACATGCGATCTGAATCCAAAATCAAACCCCCCCCCCCCCCCCCTTCGCCCCATCAACTACACTATCCCATCACCCCTGACGCAGAGCTAGTGAATTAGTGACTAACAAAATAAGAGAACGGCGCTCCTAACGTGTCGTGTCACGACGTGATGCAGCGGTATGTATCATCCGAACTTCAAGCTGCGGCTATCTGTCCAGCTGCGCGCTGACCCGAAATTTGACTGAAGACAACGAGCTGAAGACAACGAAACTCATCGATACACCCTGTAACCACTGTGTTCATCCACTCCGCGGTTGACTGGGGGTGGAACCAGTCTGCCATAACAGATCGTTATTGTTGTTGGGGGTGGGGTGGGGGTTCTAAAGGTTAAAAGAATCGGGAGGAGGGTAGGGGGTGGGGAGGGGGCGGAATTACCTGACGGTTCAGCTTGTGTGATGTAAAGCAGTCGTTTCTGTACTTGACCAAACGTGCTATACCTTTAAGCTGAGCCCCTTGGAAAACAGACTCATTATTTTGGCCTGAAAATAAGTGTTACAGGAGCAAAGAACACTGCCTCTCCGCCGATAGCGTAGCCGGCAGAAGTTCGTCGCCTCTGAACTGGTTTTGGGAGTTGCTGGGCTATTGTTGAAGAATTCCTGCTGTCGTGACATAACCGTTGGCAAGCGTAATGAAAAGTAGTCGCTGCCCCTCCTGTGTTGTGCGGCATCTGGGGAGCCGACTGTGAAGACCGCACGCTTATCGCGTGAACTGCAGCATGGTCTGCCCAATGAGTGGCGTGGACCAAAAGAGAATGAACACAGCTGGACGTTTGTAGTGAGGGAAAAGACCACTCTACATGCCATTTCCTTTCGTAAAGTCAACTAGGTCTGGTGTGCTGCAGATTTTATTCTGCGCTATTCAAAATCTAACTTTAAAAAAATCTTGTTGTTGTTGTCGTTGTTGTTGTTGTTGTTGTGTTGTGTGTGTGTGTTGTGTGTGTGTGTGTGTGTGTGTGTGTTGTTGTTGTTGTTGTTGTTGTTGTTGTCCCCGCCTTTATAGTCATCGTGGACGAATCTATTAGATGAATTGCTGGGTGCTCAACAGCACCTCTTGAGCTGGTGTATTAAGCATTACATCGGACAAACTTAACTACAAATCGAATGTCAAAAGACACTGTATAAAATATTTAAAAAACGGTAGTATTTCGTAACCCCGTGACAAAGAACCAGCGAGAATGCCTGTGCCTAAAACTGGTCAGAGAGTGACAGCTCGATTCATTGATTGAACTTTATGCCCCAACGGTAATGATGCTAGCACGTAGGCTGGCTGACCTATCTAGTCGTTGCGACAGTGCCACTATGAGTTGAGAAATACGCAACGGAAGATGTAAAGCGATCGAAACGGAAGCACGTTCCTTCTTTTTCTTCTTCTTCTTCTTCCATGCTGTTCACTCTTCGCCAGACCTGATCGCCATGATATAACCGCACTGTTCTCTTGGCGTAAAACACCAAGTTACTTACTTCGCCAGACCCGACTATATTATGATAATATACGCAGTTGACCGTGTGTTAAAACCCAGTCACTGACCTCTTTCCTAGCACGCTCAGCGTCTACAATTAGACAAGCCGTTTGCCAGTGTTTGTAGCGGTTTGATGGTGATAATGAGCATTTTATACGCTTCATCTCAAAATAAGCCCTAAGTGCGGCAGGAAGCTAACTGCGGCCTGCGCCAGTGGGTGCTGATTGAGATGCAGTTGCTGACCAACTATACTTACAGCACCTGGCAGAAATATGTTGATCGTTCTGTCATCGCATTAACGAGGCTTCTGAAATTTTCCAAGTGCTGATGCTGATGAATGGACATTCAGTTTACCGAAGAAGGGGGAGGCGAGGAGGAGGAGGGGTGGGGGTGGGGGGGGGGGAGTAAACCCGGAGAAAAACCCTGAAAATCGGTATGGCGTATTACTGTTGGGGGTGAAATTTGACTGCATCTACGGAGGACCGAACCCAGGCCGCCCAGCGGTAGTCACAGTGATAAGACCAGTTGGTCATATTGCCTGATGGTAAAAAGAATCTAGAGTGTGGGGTGGGGTGGAGGGAAATAATATTCACTTGATGGAGTTTTGCTTTTAAGAAAACTACACTCCGTACGCCAATTAAGGCCGCGCGAATCGATAGGCTACATCACTGAGATCGACTAATGTAATAATGATGGGAGTGTTACCTGGGAAAGAAGACTGCATCTGCGTCAACAATCCCGCCTCGTTGTGTTGGCGTCCTCTCAGCCTCCGGGATGAACTGGGTGTAAGATATTGGTCTGGTGATGGTTGTAATTAATCCCTTCACAGTTCAGTCAGCTAAGCATCGGTTGTCATTTTCTCGTGCTCACCAGCGCGGCGATTAAACCAGTCTCTCGGATCGGATTCATCCTTCACGACACGGCAGAAGTAGTATCTCTTGCTTCTCCATGGTTTTATGCGGCCTTACGACAGGCGTGCTGTGTGTTACTGCGATTTGCAAACACAGTCGTCAGTACCTTTATTTGTTATTTGAGGTTTCATTTCACTGTTTGCTCTTGGTCTGCAAACAAAACTGTCCACGACTTTGCTTTCACATGACGTTTTATAGTGTTCAATTTTACAATAAATCAGCAAACAAAATTGTCCGCCATTTTGTCTTCATGTGACGTTTTGTAACTGTCATCGGTACAATAAATCAGCAAACAAAATTGTACACGACTTCGTCTTCACGTGACGTTTTGTAGCGGTCATCGGTACAATAAATCAACAAACAAAATTATGCACGACTTCGTTTTCACGTGACGTTTTGTAGGTTGTTACAGTAAATCCGCAAACAACATTGTCCATCGTTTTCTTTTCACTGTAACGTTTTATAGTGTCAGTTACAATAAATCAGCAAACAAAACTGACCACGACAATATTTTCTCTTGACGTGTAGTTTATTTTGCTACACTTAGCAAACAAAGCAATCCACACCTTTGTAGTTTAAATTGACTGGTTTCACTTTCCGAGTAGAACTGTGCACATATTTGTTTTCATTCGACATTTAGTAGGGTTTTCGGTTGTTTTGTTATTGCACTAGATAAAAGTAGGCCGTTTAATGCCGGATTACCACGATGACTAATACTACGGCTCAGTCTTTAAAAGAAGCGGCCGTGAACCGAGGAACTTTCCAATAGAGTCAGTCACACATTGGCTGTGTCCAGCAATAGAAGTGAAAGGTCACGATGACTCCCTTCCTTGTCACAAGATCACGTAACCTCTTGCATTGAGGGCTTCAACTGCCAAATACGTCAGTGACATTAAGAAGTTAAGTTGCTTCTACACTGGCGAGTTTTGTCTCTGGGGTCAGTCCATCCCTTGTGTTGGCGCGGTAAGCGGTAAGCGAAAGACTAGCATCTGAGGACCAATACCAGGCACGTGCGTGTATAGCGACGACCTGCGCGAAATGCCAACCTTTCTACCGCGGTACTCGGTGATCAAACACAGCGCTTGGTCGCTAAACACGTTGCGAGGGATAATGCTATATATATATAGCTTGCTGCTTGCTGCTGCTGCTGCTTCTGCCTCCTCGGGTTGGCACACCGACACTGAGCGATCAGTTCGCGTCAGTCCCACACGGACCAGGCAAGCAGTGTGGTAGATTTTACGCAGTCTCGATCGACACTACTGTACCGTAGAGCTCCACAGCCTCGACTGTACATCACACACTTCATACCGAAGAATGACGAACCGAGCGCATAAAGCAAAGACTCACCATACATAGCATACCCCGTCCCTGATAAACCTTATGGTTTCTGTGGACGTAAAGCGACAGTCATGTTGAGATACTTACTTACATAGCGTACAATTAAAGTGGTTGACTTGAGACTCAGCACGCAAGCACTGTTCAGTGAAAGGAACAAAGCTGGCTTTCTCCGGTGACTCGATTGCTGTCGCGAATGATCGCCCGCTGTCTACGACTGCCTCTGCCATTCGTTACAAGAGTGCAGAGGTGGTGTTTGGATTTGTCCATTGGCTTTCCTTTTGCTGTAGGAAATAAATAATGAATATTATAAGCTCCTCATCGTGGGATGGACCCTAATCCCCTCTCCTTGTAAACCCATCTCTGTAATCTCCTTGAACCCGTTTCTGTGATCTCTGCGAACCTCTTCTCTGTCATCACTTTTAAACTTTGTTATTTCCGTAAACCTGTTTCTGTAACCGCTTGCCAGACCTTTGGTTTTTTCCCCCCCTATGATCTCTGTGAACCTGTTGTCTGTAATCTCTTTAACCCTTTCGGTCATGTGAGTAAGTTTGCACTTTTGATGCCGTTTCCTTCCAGAAATACTTTCATGTAAACGTTAAGCTGTCCAAACTCATTGCCTTGGAGAACTTTGTCGTAGGAATTCATAAGACGTAAAGCTGGAATTCAAGTAGGAAGCAGCACAGCTTAGCGCAGCTAAGCAGCTGGAAATAGTTTTGCCAGTGGCATCATATGGCGTCCTAAGGACCGGAAAAGGGTTAAATTGTGTCTGTCATGTCTGTAGACCTGTCTCATCGGGGCTATTTCCGTGGCCTAGCTGTAACCTAGTAACTGTAACCCTGTTTTCTGTCACCTCTTTAAACGTTGTTTCTCTGTATATTCTCTTTAAACCGTGTTTCCGTCACGTGTGTAATGTTTTTGTTGTTGATGTCCCCCCCCCCCGCCACCTCTCTGTAACAGGGACTGGTGTGCGCCTTTAACAATAATTCGACAACTCTGCTTCTTTGTGGCATTGTTAGCGTTTATTACTGCGAAATAGCCAGTGCGCCGCTTTGTCCGAATAACACTCATTTATCTGTCTGTCATGCGATACGCGATTACAGTGATACAGAAAGTTACAGTGTTTTAAAACGCTACTTTGTACATGCTGGCTGTTCTGTCGCGAAAAAAAAACCTCTGACACCGACAGAATAAACAGAGACAGAAAATTGTCCTCTCGCAGTTTTCGGACTTGTTTTTTCATTGAAATAATCGACTACAATGACAGAAAAAGGTTACGGTACTGTTAAACTGTTGTTCTGAGGCAAGTGACGTGCTGGCTGGCGGTCACAGTGACACACAAAAAAAGAGATAGCTAATTGTCCTCACGCACTTTACGGACTGGCTCTTTTATTGAGGTAACCGACGGCGGTGACGGAAAAACAGCAGTGTGTCAATTGGCTTTTAACACCCAGCCAACTCAACAAAACTGCAAAGTCCGTAAAGTGTATGAGGCCAATTTACTATGTCTGTTTTCCTGTCGTTGTCAGCGGTTGTCGCGATGAGACAGCCAGTATGTAATAGATGCCTCAGAACACCAGTTTAATAAACCCGCTGTTATTTTGTCACTGTTTTCATGGAGCAACCTGTTTGCCTTAATGTAGTTCGCGTGAGGACAGCTCCCTATCTCTGTTGTTCTGTAACAGTTGGCGGGTATCTCAGTGTAGCAGCCGGTCCTTTTCCAAGCCGAAGCGGAAGGCTATGTCAGTTTAACCCTTTAAACGTATCCATAATAGCCTCCGACTACGCTGCGCAAAACAGGGGCTGTTTACAGCCTGTTAACGCCCCTTCCCCCCCCCCCCCCCCCCCCCCCCCACCCCACTCGCCACCCTCCACCCCTCAAAAACAAAACAAAAACTATATATAAGAATTTAAAAAAAAAAACTAACGTTCGGAAACAAAAACCAAACACACAAAAGGTTACAAAACAAAACAAAAACCTCAGAATTTAATAGGGCAGCGTGCAAATTTTTTCGGGGAAACCCCTTTTTTCAAGCTACGGACTGATCAGTTTTATTTTTCTTTGATCATCGTTTACCTGTAAGCCCGTTGCTTGGAAAAAGCTGTGCACATGTTTTGTATTGTTCCATCCAGATCCATTGTATTTTTAACCTTTTGTGTTTCTTGGATCCTGTTAACGCCCAGTCTGCCTGCAGCTCAGGTTGTTTGAAAGGAAACGTCACTGGCTGACATTTCTCTTCCTTTCCTTTCAAAACTCACAGAAATGTTTAAAAGAATGCCTATTTTAGCTGAACAGTACAAAACACGTGCACGTGTTCAGGGCAGACGTCTTTTTCAAGCAACAAACGATTAACCTTCAAACAAATAATGAAGAAAATGAAAAGGCTTGGCTTTAGTTCGTTCACTTGCAGAAGAATATTTTGTATCCACCGTGTTAACTGTGAGCTTTCGATGTTTTTCTTTTTCTCAAGTCCTGTTTGTTCTTTAAGCTAAAGAAAATACCCTGTCAGTATTGTAATGAAATCATTAAACGATAATTATTTCGCACGGACCTGTGTAATGTATGGGACAGACCAGACCTCGACACAAAAATGGCGGACAAAATGGTAGCCTCGTTTACTGGCGCTATGTATGTATCGGTCAAGTCTAAAACGTTTACAATTTAATGACCACTCACAGTCTATTTTCGTGCTGGAAGAATGGGGAGGAGGGGGCGTGTGGGGGTGGGGGGGGGTGGGGAGGGAGGGATTAAAATTGCCCCACAGACTGCTGACCGAATTTCGATGTAAGACATATTAGCTAGCTTAGCTGTAAAAACCTACTGAGACTGTACAGCATTCAGTTTTTAGACTTCAATCGGATGGTCCTGTCTTCGTCTCATAAACTACCAAGCAGATAATCAACTTGTCACAGCACCACCCAAAACAAACCCTCTTCAAAGTGAACGAAAGCAAAAGGTGTGCGTTGCCTTTCCGCGATGGCACATGCACAGCTGGCTGACGTAGACCAGTCGCTATTGAACTCTTTAGACTGTCGGATCATTGCGTGCAGAAGAACTACTCTGACATTGATTTGCTGTCATGTATGACAGCTAGTTCGCCGTCATATATCCGTCATGTTTGACTGGGCGTTATAAAACAGTTTCCATTCCATCGTATATCAGTAACTGCGCTCGGTGTATCTTGTCATTTAATGCGTTTACGTAAAGAATGCCTGTGTGTGTAACAACTACCTACATCGACCCAGTCAGAATTACGAGATTTCTTGATGTGTGTGTGTGTGTGTGTGTGTGTGTGTGTGTCTCTCTCTCTCTCTCTCTCTCTCTCTCTCTCTCTCTCTCTCCTCTCTCTCTCTCTCTCTCTCTCTCTCTCTCAGTACAACTCCATCCTTATTATCAAAGCTGAAGACTCACTCTCTCTCTCTCTCTCTCTCTCTCTCTCTCTCTCTCTCTCTCTCTCTCTCTCTCTCTGTACGACTTCATCCTTATTATGAAAGCGGAAGACTCACATTTTCATCCATGAACCCCGAAGAAAAGAACGGCATTTGGAAGTCGACACGACGACAAAGTGCCTAACGTTTTTTGTTTTTTCAGTGGATACGAATCCGTCGCGTTCGAAGTCAGTCAAGTCAGCACACAATCGGCAAGAAGAAAATCCGTTGTCTTCAGTGTGCGCCTGGGCTCAAAGCACCAACTATCTAACAAATCTTCAATGCGCGCTATGCCGATTGCGCCTGAGGTGTCCACTGACTGAAGCTTTGTCTTGTGGGTTTCACGTGCAGATGAAGGTCGTCTTCACACGGGCTGATTAGTGGTGCTCGCGCTCTTTTTATACCACGCTCCGCATGCTGCTCTTGCATGGCAGCTAGTGCTGCCGGGCACACTGGTGATTGGTGGTGTCGGGCGAGCTCGGCCGAGCTGGAAGTTCCTGATTTTGGGATAGGATCGAACTTTCTCCAAACTTGGAGCCTTGGAATAGTGGCGCGGGGAACCCTCCCCGTTCCTGGCCCCGCCCCTCCCACGTCTTTCCGGCACCCCCTTCCTACTAATTACTTCATAACTACCGCATGTCTTCCGTTTCACAGTCTTGGCTGTTGTCGCCCCACACACTCGTCGAACTTCTTTGACAAACATCCTAAGATGTCACATGTTGGTGTTGCTGCGGGTTTTTGTTTCTGTCTGTTAATCGCTTTCGTGTAAACTTGCCATCAGTGAAATGCGATTTTGCCAAAAATGTCCATTTTTTGTTTATTTGTGTAGGCTTTCATTTATTTTTGGACGGGATGGACGTCTAAATAAAACGCGATTATTTTTAATGTTTTGTTGACTTTGATCTTCGTGCAAACAGTTAAGAGTATTTTTTTTATGTATTTTTTATTTAACTTTTTTTTTTTGGGGGGGGGGGGGGGAGGTTGTGAGGCTCAACTACTTTACATGAGAAGTAAGAGAGATTGGCTCTGGTTGTTTAAAAATACTGCTACTGTTTTAGTGTCTGAGATTCTGCATGCTCCTGAAAATAAAGCACTGAAATCCGCTTTTGTTCTGGTTGTGTGCCAGCGATAGCACATCGCATGGTTTACTGAGTATGCAGATAGTGGCTATAGGTTGAGTGCGTACATAACTGGTCAGTGTGTGCACGGCCGACGCTCGATCAACCGAGTTGCATTCAACGGTTCATTTATTTCATGCACCGTGGATCGTCTTCCACCAAAGTCCGAATGACATCCCATTTTAAGTTGAATGATATTTGACGGATGGAGCATCGAAAAGGAAACCTGTTCCAATGACTTGACTTCAGTTGTGGAGCATCGAAAAGGAAACCTGTTCCAATGACTTGACTTCAGTTGTGGAGCATCGAAAAGGAAACCTGTCCCAATGACTTGACTTCAGTTGTGGAGCATCGAAAAGGAAACCTGTTCCAATGACTTGACTTCAGTTGTGGAGCATCGAAAAGGAAACCTGTTCCAATGACTTGACTTCAGTTGGTCATGGAAGTGTTTAAGAAGTGTAATTGATGGTTTTGCGTCTTTATAGGCCGTCGGGGAAATTCCTCGCTCTGTGGTTTCTGCAGTTGTTGTTTTGTTTTTTCCTCCAGAGGTAAATCTGGCATTTTTATTGATTCTGCCAAAGTCTTCATGCCGGGACAGAGTTAAAATACGGGTTCACTGGGTGAATCACTTATTGCTATTATAAACTGACTCTCGCGAAGATGGAGCAATAAAAAGGAAGAAAGTGGAGAGTGCTGTCAAAAGTAAAGTATGCTGCCGTCTTCATCCCTCAGGTCTCTGTTTGCTGCCCGTTTTTCGTTGTTTGAATTAAGCTTTGCATAGTCAGTATGCTCCTGTGTGCGGGTGCCT
>JABMCL010003837.1:2797500-2807500 GCA_018857735.1 Alviniconcha marisindica | reverse complement strand
GGCTGTCATCATCCAATATCCCAGTCTTGGAAATTATCCCTTGGTTATTTTGAGATCATGTAGTCCGCCCTTGCATTGGGTTTCAATATGTATGTATATCACGCGCACTTCTGTCGCCTGATGTCAGGATTTCGCTTTTCGCGTGAACCCTGTAAAAAGTCTTACGTTAATTCTCAAAAGCACAGTGGTAGGGTGGTATTTTGTATTCTTCTTCGGTGCACATATATATAGCAACCTAAGCAGCTACATCTCTGCGTCTGAGCTAGCTGTCACATGCACATTATTACTTGAATGCGTATGCAGTGTGCAGTTTAGTAGAGCTTTCGGTGCGCAGCGCTTTCATGACGAATAGCGTGTCTCGACCGTGTGTCGTCTTTCTGTCAGACAGGGGTCATTCCCATTCCTGTTGTTGTCTCTCTGGGTAATAACGGAGTCGGCGTTCATGCAAAATGGGAGAGGTCGTGTTTTCCCGCGGGCTTACTGGCGAATCTGACAGATTTAATGATAATAATAAATCGGGGTTTCGTACAGGGCCGTCGCGGTGACTGAATATCCAGCGGTGGGATAGCGAGGTTACTGAAATGGAGGTCCCTTTAATTCTGCTGAGAGTGCGGAGCTATCAAAGGTTCTCTCTTTCGACGCGAGAGTGGATCGGGATATATAAGCTTTGCATTCTTTGTCAACCGCCAGGAGTTCCTCCTTTCTAACTTCGTTCATTCAGCTTCATATTTCCAAATCCTCTTCAGTCATAAAATGGCATTGGTAACAATATCATACAGAAAGACTTGTACTTATAATTTGACGATTTGTGTTTGGCTATGGTATGACCTTGGTTTACTGGGTTAAATTAAAATCACTGAGACTGAATCATTGACTAAACAGCCGCACGGCACTTTACGGTAAAACATCAAACTTAACAGTTTGTTTAAAAAGGTGGGCACCGTAGTCCGAGACATCCCTGTCACTGTTTTTAAAACTGTTCCTATGCTTTGTGGAATTTTCTCGTGTGATATGAAACTGTGCTCGTTTCCAGGAGCTGATCTTGTGCTCTCTGAAGTAGTTCTTGTTTTCTGAAACCGTGTTTGCTTTCTGAAATTCCCCCGCGCTTTCAGAGACAGTTTTTCCTTTCCTAAACTGGTTCTGTCATTTCTGAAACTGTTCTCGCTTTCAGAAACTGTCTTGTGTTATCAGAATTTTTTTTGCTTCTTGTAACTGTTTTGTGTTATCTGAAACTGTTCTTGTTTTGTGAAACCTTTCCATAGTGGAGATTCGGAGAGGCCAAGTTAACAAATCTGTACTTCTGGAAGAGGTCAGAACAAAGCTTTATGTGCTTCGCGTGCTGCCAGGATTTCTGTTTTAATTTCCGCCTTCCGATTTTATTCAGCCTTCAGTCTGTTAGAAAAAAAAAATGTTGCAAGTTTTATGGTTAGTACATCATACGTTTCTTTTCGTATGATGACGTTTGCTTCGCCCTAATATATTAATATCCTTTGTGGTTGACCGATATCTTTTATCTAAAACCTTTCACGATTAACAAAAACTATTGCTCTATGAAAGTTATCTTGTTTTCTGAATCAGCCCGTGTGCATTTTAAACTGTTTATTGGGAAACTCCTCTCTGTTTCTAAACCTGTCACTGCGATTGTTCTTGCTTTCTGAAACTACCCTTGTCTTTCTAAAGCTAGTCTTGTGCTTTCTGTAACTGGTCTTGGGCTTTCAGAAACCGTTCATGCTTTTCGTAAATTGTTCTTGGACCGTTTTTGCCCTCCGAACCTGTTCTTATGGGTTCAAAACTGATTGTTTCCTGTGTTCTTGTGCCTTATGAAAAAGTTGTTGCCTTCTCAAAGTGTTCCCGTTTCTCTGACAGTTCTAGGTCGAAGAAGCAGCCTTCCAAAATATCCCGTAGCGTTTACTGTTGTGTTCGTTTCAGCTCGAGTATTTGAGCAGGTGTGATATTATCAAGCTTTGTTACGTCACTTGCGGAGCTCTGTGATGCCATTTCTGGGGTTCTTTACAGACAGACAGCTGCATGTTGACTATTATCTTATCAGCGTCTCCGTGACTTCCTATCCACCTCCTGAATATGCATTGCAAGTTTTCTAATCCACCTCCATGAATATGCATTTCATGTTCTCAAATCCACCTCCATGAATATGCATTTCAAGTTGCTGTTTTGGCCCTGGCTATGATTGGGTTCTGCGGATGCAAAAAATCACGTTAAATGTGAGGTAATCAATGTTTCTGCTGGCTGGGCAATGATGGAGGCATATTGCTTACGAACCCCCACAATCCATGCAAAGGGGGATCTTGGTCGATGGCTTATCTTTCAGTTTTGTGTGATGATGCTATCTTCTCCACAACTCAAGGGGACAAAACAGTTATGCCGTTTCCTGTGCACATCACGTTATCGCTGGCTGCAGCAAGATGGCATGAAAGGATATTCATGCCAGGAACAGCAGCAGCCACTGCGAACCGATGTTATTTTTTAGTGTAGCCAGTTGATACAGCCGTTTTGTTATTGTTGTTGTTAAATGCCTAGCTGTCGTGCACGTTTATTCATGTCCTTTTTTTCTTTTTCTTTTTTCTTTTTCCTTTAAAAAAAAAAGAAAAGAAAAAAAGATTAATGGGTCCTCTTCGACGGCGTACGGGTGAAAAATAAACTGACGAAGGACAGCACGGATGAGTGACTATAATTATGTCTTGCAGCAGGTTTTATGTTGCAGCACCACCATGTGACAGCCAGGTTTCCCAGCATGGGCTGGCTGCGTTGATAGTGAAAGACGTTCTGCCTTTATTTCGACAGAAATCCGTAGTTTGTGTATGCGACCAGAACGTCTGTATGCGACCAGAACGTCCCCCGAGGCTGAACGCCACCAAGACAGAGGAAGTGGTCACTGACTTTCCACGGAACCGGAGCATCTTTGCCCTGCTACAGACCCTGAACCCACCAGGCGCTTGTTGGCTTGCATAAGCACGCCATCCAAAGTTTCATTAGTTTCAAACATTCATATTTTCACCGAAGAAATGTGACTGCGGGGTTTCTTAACACTAACGAGTATATGGAGGAAGGTGGAGATTAACACTAACGAGTTTACAGAGGAAGGTGGAGTTTAACACTAACGAGTGTAGAAATTGGAGTTTAACACTAACGAGCATACATGGGAACGTGGAGTCTAATACTAAACGTGGAGTTTAACACTAACGAGTATACTGAGGAAGGTGGAGTTTAACACTAACGAGTATACTGAGGAAGGTGGAGTTGAACACTAACGAGTATACAGAGAAAATTGGAGTTTAACACTAACGAACATACATAGGAACATGGAGTCTAATACTAAACGTGGAGTTTAACACTAACAAGTATAGAGAGGAACTTGGAGTTTAACGAGTATTCAGAGGAAGGTGGAGTTTAACACTAACGAGCGTAGACAGGAAGGTGGAGTTTAACACTAACGAGTATACAGAGGAACGTGAAGTTTAACACCAACGAGTATACAGAGGAACGTGAAGTTTAATGCTAACGAGTATACAGAGGAGCGTAGTGTTTAACAGTAAGGAGTGTACAGAGGAACATGGAGTTTAACACTAACGAGTATGCAGGGGAGGGTGGGGTTTTAACACTAACTAGTATACAGAGGAAGGTGGAGTTTAACACTAACGAGTATAGATAGGAAGGTGGAGTTAAACACTAACGAGTATAGAGAGGAAGGTGGGGTTTGACATAAACGAGTATACAGGGGAAGGCGGGGTTTAACACTAACAAGTATACAGAGTAAGTAAATAACTTGATGCCTTACTGAAGGCGGGGTTTAACATAAACGAGTATACAGGGGAAGGTGGGGTTTAGCACTAACAAGTATACAGAGTAAGTAAATAACTTGATGCCTTACTCCCAGACGAGTATACAGAGGAAGATGAGGTTCAACACAAACGAGTATACAAGGAGAGGGGGGGGGGGGGGATAACACAAACGAGTATACAGGAGAAGGGGGGGATAACGCTAACGAGTATACAAGGGAAGGCGGTGTTTAACGAGTGTATAAAGAGGAAGGTGGGGTTTAACACAAACGAGTATACGGAGGAAGGTGGGATTTGACACAAACGAGTATACAGAGGAAGGTAGGGTTCAAGTACTAATGAATATACAGATCAAGGTGGTGCCCGTACATTGTACTACTGCAGGTGTTTTGGACGCAAACTTGGAACGTCGATCGCAATCAAGCCGCTGAACTCTTCTGAAACCAGCAGTAGTTGAACATCTGTCTGCCGAGAATACGAATAACATAATTGTGGTACCATAGTGTGAACGTGGGGTTCTTGTGATTACAACTAACCATAGCTTCAGGGTCACATGCTGTGGTAATTGTTGTAGAGATTATAAACACCTGTCTACTGCAATTTCAACACATCGTGCGAATAACATGAAATTTCTTCTTTTTTCCTTTTCTTTCTTGCTTATTTATTACTAACCAGTCATGGCATTTGGGGCGCATACTGTGATACTTACAAGTGGTAGGTGAACACCTAACTGCTGTGAATACGACATAACAACAATATTAAACACGGTGTTCGATTAGTTTAAACATTTGTCCTGTGATAACAGCTAATCAACCGTTACATTCTGTCGCGTACTGTGATACTTGTGTGTATAATAGACACCTGCCTGTTGCGATTGCAGTGCGGTGTTCGAATAGTGTGAACTCTTCTCCTGTGACTTGAACTAGCCACCCACATGTTTGGCGGATACTGTCATTCCTGACTTTGCTGAACATCTGCCTGCCACGATTAGAACTAATAATAATTATGGTGTTCGACTAAGTGTGAATATTTCCTCTGTGATTTACACCAACTAATCAACCATGACATTTGGAGCACGTACTGCGATACCTGTTGCAGCTGAATACCTGTCTGCTCTGGTTACAAGTACATCGAATTTTGGTACGGTCTTCGAATAGTTGGAATACTTTCCCCATGGTTACAACTAATCGACTGTGACATTTTGGGCACGCACTGCACGTGGACACCAGTTGTTGCTGAGCACCACTCTGCAGCTGTTGCAGCTAACACGATGTTAGAACAGTTTGAACACGTGGTTGCAACATTCTGTTCCTGTGATTGCAACTAAGTTAGTTAATGTTTTTTAACGTCCAGTCAACCTTATAGGTCGTATCAGGGCGAAGTGATTGCGACTAAGCAACCGTGACATAAGGAAATATATTTCAGCATTAATTGCTAAGATTACGATATCTTGTCTTCCACTGCGGGAAACTTTTGCATTGCTCAGCCGGTGCCGCGACGGGGTACTGCGGACACGGAAATCAAGGTCCCTCTTTGCTGAGAATCCAGAGCTATGAAAGGTTCTCTTTTGTATGCGTGGAGTAGGCTGGAATATAAAGTTCTACACGCTTTGCCTGCTGCCAGGACTTTTGTCTTTCTGTTACGCGCCGAGACGGCAGCAGTTTCATGTGGCATCAGCCATGTCGGCGCTGTAAATAATCCACTTCGGTGGATATATAAAAAGCGCGTTATAAGAAAAAGCCAGTCACTCCTGTAGAATCACATGCGAGCGCAGTGAGTCTGCTCGAGAGCGGAAAATAGCGCTATATAAAATCAGTCAGTCAGTCAATCAGTTTGTTACGGCCTTCTCGGTTCATTCAACTTTATTTGTGTCCAAACCCTTTCATAACATGAAATGATGTATGCGATTACCAGTGAATCACGCTTTTAGCTGTAATTTGATGGTTTATTTGTGGCGTCGTGGCTTGTTTTTTTGCCTTGATGTGACATTGACGGTTGACTGGGTGTGAAATATCTTGAATGACACTGGAGAGTGACTGTCGTTTTTATATCGGCGGCTCTTCGAGTGAGTACAGGCAAACGAAATCATCCACCATACATTTCTGCTTCATGCCGCCTATACTACAGTCGTACGTCAGTCGTTTAACTCATCCAGTTTGGTATACACACCGCCAGCTTTTGTGTGTATAGTACACGTTGTTTACCACACGTGTTTGTATGTGCTTTTAACCAAATAAAAAATGGTGTCTGGTCCATTGTGTCCGTGTGTGTTTGTGTCAAACTCGAAGCAGCGGTTTACATTCTTCCAGAGGAAGGTGCCGGAAAGCGGTGCTCGTGCGTGTGTCTGTGGTGGGCGCGCGCACTTCGATGGGTGTTTGCGTGCGCATGTGATTGGCAGTTGTATTTGAACGTTCGGTATTGTACATTTTGTAAATATTTAACTTAAACCGTTTTGTGAATGAGAAAAGTCTATCAAATAAACTTCTCTCTCTCTCTCTCTCTCTCTCTCTCTCTCTCTCTCTCTCTCTCTCTCTCTCTCTCTCTCTCTCTCTCTCTCTCTCTCTCTCTCTCTACTCCACACACACACCAACACGCACACACACACACACACACACACACACAACACACACACACACACACACACACACACACACACACACGCACACACAACACATACACACACCCGCGAAGGGAACGCGGTACGGCGCACGCAAAAATTAATGTCACATCGCTAAATTTTCAAAGGTAGGTTCTCTCTTTAAAGCCCGGAGCAGACAGGATTTTTCAACTTATTTTCGTTATCGTCCTAAATGCGATGACTCTAATTTCTGCCATTGACGTTCATTCAACTTCATTTTTTCCAAATCTTCTTCAGTGATAAAGTAACGTATGGCATGAACACTGAATGATACTTTATTTGTGATTGAATGAATGCGTTTCGCCCAGATGGATCTTCGCCACCTTGAACATCAGAAGTCATTCAGTCATCAGACAACTTAGTGTGTCTCGTGTACTGTGAATGAGACTGCCATACTGAATGTGGTTTGATAATAATAATAAATAATTCTTATCAAGCTCTGTTCTCTAACCAGAGTTAAAGTCACTGCGCTCATGACTTTGTCTTTTGCCCCCGATAACTTCTGCACCTTGCATTGCGTCTGAAGCAGGTTATGGTGCACGCATGTGGTCCACTGATAACCAGTGTAGCCCCAAAGCCGCAAGAATGCTGCCCACAGATAAGGCAGAATACCTTATTACCCTACCCTCTTGTGTACCCTCCCGGACGTCATCCCCGCCTCGCATTACACTGGCTGTCGTTGGGTTTGGACTTGGGGGAAAAAGAAGACAAAGGCAATTACGCGAGGCATCAACTGAGATGTTCTTTTCTAATGCCTAGCGCTGATTCTCTCTCGCCCACCCCGCCCCTTCCTGGAGCTTGGTGACACGTACTCGAAGGTTTGATTTCCGGCGTCTAAGGGAGAGCAGGCGAAGTGAAAATATATAAAAAATGTTAAAAGGGAAATGGCGTGCGTGCTGGTCATGGGAGCGAGAGGGTGATGGTGAAGCCGCGGAGATTGATTTAATGAAAGGGATTCCTGTTGTGTATTGGGGTCTGTCCCTTCTTCTTTGTCATTTGTTTTCTTTTTTCATTTCTCACGGCAGATTGTGGATAGCAGAGTTTATACATTAGAACTATATACTTCGTCCTCAGTGTGGTGACACTGTAAGTGTGTACGTACCATTCTTCCGCCACCCCTTCTCTCTCTTCCCTTTTTCTTCTCCCTATTTTTTAAGGGAATCAGTGAATCAGTGCAAACTCGATCCACAGTCAAGAAACACACGCACGCATGCACGCATGCACGCACACGCGCGCGCGCGCAAACACAAAACAAACACTCCCATGCATGTACGCACGCACGCGCACACACACGCACACATACACGCACACACACACGCACGCACGCACCCCCCCCCCCCCCCCCCCCCCCCCACACACACACACACGGGCGCTCGTTGCTTGACGATAGGTTGTACCGTGTATGAAAAAGTAGGTTGTACCGTGTATGAATTGTCCAGTGACGGGATAATTGCCGACGGTGGATTGCGGAAGGGGACTTACTTGCGGTGATTGTCCCTGCCTTTCTACTGATCATGCCCAAGTCTCTCAAAGTATGCTATTTGCAGTGTCTATGACGCGAATATAGCGCGTGTCATCGCCCTTGCTGTAAATAGCTGTGAAGGAAACGCGGAATCTTGAGGGTGAGATTCGAAGCTACAAACTGATCGACTTACTGAAAAATAATGAGGGCCAGAACTGTATAGCGAAGTGGTCGAGGGGTTCTCATTCTGACTGTCATCGTTCAGCGTTTCGTTCTGGGTCTCGGGTTCGATCCTGGCTTGTCTCAGTGCTTCTAGCTCCGGAGGTAAGGACAGAAATATCTACACTTGTGAGGCTGAATAGCGCTGCCGTGGCTTCTCTCCTCTTTCTTTGATGGTGCTTTACGTCCACAAAAACCATAAGGCTTATTAGGGACTGGGAAAGGGGAGGATCCGGTAGAGATGAATAGCTCGTCCAAGCGCTCCGACCCGCAAAGACCGAAGAGACCGTCAGTCTCCGCCAGAACAACAATATATATGTTAAGGAGGTGGGGACCCCGCCAGTGCGAAGCAACTTAAGTACTTCGCTAATTACTGTTTCAACAGCTGTGCGGAGCAAAGACACAAAGACAGTGTCCGAAAAGCAACTGTTGAAGCATGAAGCAAAAGATACTGTTTCAACAGCTGTGCGGAGCAAAGACACAAAGACAGTGTCCGAAAAGTAACTGTTGAAGCATGAAGCAAAAGATACTGTTTCAACAGCTGTGCGGAGCAAAGACACAAAGACAGTGTCCGAAAAGCAACTGTTGAAGCATGAAGCAAAAGACAGTCCAACTCTTATGAGAGCCAGCTCTACCTCCCTTCTTTTGATCTCGCTTGGGCTCAAACTGCTCTTGCTTTCGTTTCAGTCTTGCTTTACGTCCACAGAAACCATCAGGATTATTAGGGACGGGTAATTGCTCTTGCGGCTGGTCTAACCACTCCTCGCACGGGATTAATCAAGTTAAAAACAACGATGTGCAGAGAGTACCTTTACCCCAAGGGGAGGTAGAAAGAAGGGTTGGACGACGAAGTGGAGGATACCCTGGTGCAAGTTGAAGCGCTTGACACCAGAGGCAATTAAGCCTGTCGCTCGAGAAGATATTTAAGAGGTGTCCAGATTCGCCCTTGAACGGAGAGGACGCGAGAGAAAGTCCCATTTGCTGCGTTTTTATTGCAGACATTATTATCCTCCTGTGGTTTGCCTTGAGCAGTCCTGGTTCAGTCGTAGTTAGTTCTCTTTCAACACAGTTTGACGTAAGTGTGAAGTAGTCTGAGCTGTAGCAAATTGATGAGGCATTTTTGTACGATCTAACGTATACAGTTGACTGGAGGAATTCTCTTGCTTTCTGTTCATCAGTGATCATCCAACACCGTTTCTGTATTTGATAGTGAAAACGCGTCAGGTGATCATCACTCCGTCAACGACCCTCTGGTGGTCAGTGGTAGCCAGTGTCCGGAGTGGCTTGAGGCGACAAAATGGACGTCTGTCAAACCGGGGTCGCTGGTGCCGTGTGGATTGCTGGTGGACGTCTGATCGTATTCCAGTCCCATGACACTTTCAGGAGGACATCCGTGCGTCGCCCACTCTGCGCTTGGACGATAGATAAATAACCGTAGGGTCGGTTGGATCAGCGGGTGACCCAGTTTGGCTTAGCGGTAAGGCGTTAGGCTGGTAAGCGGAAGGACCTCGGTTCGATACCGCTTCGGCTCTCCTTTCTCTTCAAAAAGTTTGTGGTTTGTGGACACTGTCTTGTGATTTTGTCCATCACTTCCTACTGAAACATTAAAATGGCTCTCATCGCTGCCCATCTTAATGCAGGAATCATTCTGGTGGTGATAGTGTAGCGATAGGCATATAATTCTCCCCCCCCCCCCCTCCCCCATCTCCCCGTCCCTAATAAGCCTTATGGTTTCCGTGGACGTTAAGCACCATGTTTGCTAATTTGGATCAGCGACACTACACTTTACTGGATTAGACGTTTAGTCGGAAGCAGCGAAAACGACAGAGAAAACCGGGTGTTTCAGTTCATGCAGAGGAACCCGGCCGTCGTGGTCCAGAGATG